>JALPQI010019862.1:0-29500 GCA_025490895.1 Thaumatotibia leucotreta | reverse complement strand
ACAGTTCAAAAAATAAAGGGTCTGATGACGTGCAGGGCTGACGCCTGCCAGGTTAAGGCTATTGCTCTTAGAATGCCATAAATCGTAAGTATACAAATTTCTAACCTTACAGGGAGACCGTTACTCCCAGGGTTCACTAGCTCTTGGACTATTATAGCCCATAGTTCATAGCTTAGTAGCTCGCGGTGAGACCAGGGTGCTTAGCCAAGTTGCCAATCGCTAACGCTTAGTAGCGTATCGTAGTTTTCCCTCTCGCTTTTTTATATTAGTGCAACAAAGCCAGTTACAAGCTGCCTTTCGTTTTCGATTGACGATTAAGCGTTGGCGATTGGCAACTTGGCTATGCATCCAATGCCTTAGGGTCATCTCTTAATAACAATATTTTACGAGACCGCAATGACGACATATAAACGCCGTAAAATACGCCGAATATTCAACCGCATGTTTGACTTACACAAGATGTGGGTTGTCTGAATCTCCGCTGCGATTTGTTTCCATTTGTCTTCGTTAGTGGGGTTTCGGGATCCCTCTGTTATTGCGTGACTGTTTTTTCGAAAAACCTTTAAAAATACAGTGCCATGAATCGCCGAAATTAAACCGGCCTTTCCTTCTATCCCTTTCACTCACAGCAATAGATACGTGAATACCGAGGGGGAGGGGTAAAAATTAAAATCAGCTCATGGTATGGCTACAGAGGCCCTACTGCGAACCACGAACGAGTGTTGCCTCTCTCTCGCACTCGTGATTTTCATACGTAGTGTAATAGGGAGGCAACACTTCGTTCGTGGTCGTGGTTCGCGGTAGCACCTCAGTAGCCGTACTATAAGTTGGAAAATAAAGGATACGTTAGGTTTTACTCGATACGTAATGCATGCTATCCTACTCGCACTGACATATTGGAGCGAGCGCGATGGCCTGCTTTACGTATCGAGTGAAACCTAACGTTACTGATACTTGCGAAGTCAATTCAATCATTGTCAGCCTCCGTAGCCTAGTTGGTAGTGACCCTGCCTACAAAGCTGGAGATTCCGGGTTCGAATCCCGGCGAGGGCATTCTTTGTGTATTTATTTATCACAAATGTTTGTTCCTTGGTCATGGCTGTGTATGTATCTAAGTATCTATACGTATCTATCTATTATATATATCGTCGCCTGGTACCCACAACACAAGCCTTGATTGAGCTTACCGTGGGACTAGGTTGATTTGTGTAAGATGTCCCAAGATATTTATTTATTTATTTATTTGATCCTTGGTCATGGCAGTCTATGTGTTTAAGTATCTATTATATATATCGTCGCTTGGTACCTACATCACAAGCCTTACTCGTAATTATTGAGCTTACCGTGGGACCAAGTCGATTTGTGTAAGATGTCCCAAGATATTTACAATCATAAAAATATTTTAATTCATTAAAATTTATTTTAGAGGCAATGAAAAAATACGCTCAGTTACGAACTAAACATACAAGCAAAGAAGAAATTCTCTCTTCTTAGTGTTGAGTACACGTTTCCTGACGACATTTTCACTGAATCTTAATTGAAATTAAATGTCCTTCGCATAGAAGGAATAAGAGGATCACGGAACCGGAAGTAAGCGGATGACGGGGACCGGACAACCACCGGACCACTAATCAGGCACTAAAGAGACAAACATTTTAGTGTACCTACTGGCCGTAGCCTTAAATTAAATAAATACAGGCTGTTTCCTCAAATATGACCAATAGATTAATCCTTTAGAAAACGTATTTCTCTTTCGTGAGACATAATACCCTATATACATAATTCAACGGTATTAAACTGACGTATATTTAGTCACTACGTCCTTTGTTTTTTTTAATCCCAATAAAGATGTTCTTAAAGACAGGCTTAGCCTAGTTTCAGAGTCAGTATTTTGAAAAGTATGTTTTTAAACTATATTTTTCTGGATATACGTATTATGTAATATTTTTTTTTCTATACTCTCCGAAATATGGCCCGCGTAGTAACTAACCCCCTTATTCATAAACGTTTGTTAACTTAACAAGCTGCTAATAATTGTTTGTCCCTATTGCTCTTATGGACACATTGTTAAGACCAAAAGGGACAAACAATTATTAGTGGCTTGTTAAGTTAACAAACGTTTATGAAAAAGGGGGTATTACATACATGATTTTAACTATTTCGTTATATTGTAGCGGTTATTTTGCATGTATTTCTCCCGATACTTCATGAAACCTCTGGGCATATCGCCCTATATCTTTCTGCTCTGTGACACCTCCGAAGCATCAAATAAGTAAAGTGCTGACCTAGAGATAAACTATATCCCCTGAATTAAGGGTGGCCATCATTTAATCAACGGAGTTGGGACACGGTCCCGGGATGTAGGGACTAATTAGAAAGGCGCTAATATAGTTAAGGGTGAACCTTAGGCTTTATTAAGCATTTCTTTTTAAATTATAAATATTAGATGTCACATACCAAAGAAAAACGACTAAGATCACCTAATATCCGAGGTGGGGATCGAACCCACGTACTCAGCTTTCGCGGCTGATGCCTGTACTGAGTACTCCTTGGCCATTCGGTCTTAGCAACCACCGGTCAATTTTCTCGGGTATATGCAATCCCTTACAAGGCTAGGCGCCTTTGAACATTCTCTAAGGGCAAGCAATACACGCCTGCACCTCTTATTAGAATACTTTACAGTTTTCTAGAATAGCTAGAGAGAGCTGGTGCTGCCATCTATTGAACGTACAAATAAAAAAGTAAGTAGTATAAAAAGTACAAATCAAAATATTTAGTTAATTAATAATTAGCTTTGTATATTCACAATACGTTCATTTATTTTAATTTTTACCATTTTCATAATTTTAAATTTCTGGGTAAATTTTGGGTTATTTCTACTCAGAATCACAAGCTCTTTTGATCTCAATGGGGAAAAAATGTCCCATTGATTTGTTCCTGTTTTGTTACCAATTTTGCATACAATTTGTATGGCGGTAACAAAGGAAGAAATCCGGAAAATGTATGGAAAGTTTGGGATAAGTATTTTTTTTCCCTTTTGGGATCGAAAGAGCTCGTGATTCTGAACGGACTCAGAATGTACTCATGAATTCAAAACTGTGAAATTGAACAAAATAAAAAGAAATGCTCTATTAGACTTTGAATTCTGATGGACAAAGCCTGTGGCGTATTTCATAATTGGCCCTCATAAAACAGGTTAGTGAAATTAACACGGAAACTGTGATGATGAAGAAATTCAATTAAGAGCGTCTACTGAAATCTATTTGGATCTGGGGCCATGCAGACTTGCCTAAATATATTTCAGCTACTATCAATAAGTCCAATGTGTGTAATCATATTATGTAATAAAAAACATGTATCTAATACGTTTTGATTAATAAGTAATGAAATTGTCTATTTCCTCTTGTATCGACTAAGAACCTCTTCAGGTTACTCATCCAGTATAGTAAGTAATAATTCATTGATTAGTCCGAAAATGGAAATCTTGCGAAATTACATTATTATACATATTGGTACGTACTTACACAAATTAATATTTACTCAAATAAAGCTCCTTAGATTTATAAATAATATTGTTCTTTTTTTTCTACTCGAGTGAAATATTGACGCTAGAAAGCGAGACTTTTTCACGCGTGAAAAAAAAAGAATATATAGGATGTTCATGTTGCGTTCAGAAAAAAAAAAATCAGTAGTTTGTGCGAGAATTTTTTTTTCCTTTGCCATGTCTGGAACTCCATGTATTTTGGTCAAAAAAGGCGAAAAATGTTACGTCCATATCGTCTAACATACGATCATCACAAAATGTTACCAACTACTATCAAAAATAATCATTTCTACAGGTTAGACGGAGTTAAGTCTTAAGCTGATGCAATAACGTCTCCAAAAAACGCATTACATTTTTCACTTAATATTTGATCGTAAATGCGTAACCCAGAAACGACCAAAAACTGCCTACTATGGCGAGAATGTATGTGGTATTAGGGGGGCCGACCCCAAATAGGGGCAAAGGCAAGGAGAGAAGAAGATTTGATCGTAAATGCATGGTGTGCGATATCGGACGCGTCTGAAGAATCGGTAGCTGGATTCCGCTATCTAACGAGAAGGACGCAGCCGTTGCAGTCAAGCAGCGAGATCTTAGTTACAAAGAGTGGTCTGTATTCTTCTTCTTCTTCTTCTTCCGTCCCTGGTCCCACTATCTGGAGTCGGATCTCATCACTATACGGCGCCAGGTTGATCAGTCTTGGATTGTCGATTTTGGCAATTTGGCTTTCTTGAGGCCTCTCTCGATGTTTGACCACCAAGGCCGATGACAGGCGGCCTCTCCCTCTCTTTTGTTCTGGCAAGCTTAATGCAATTTTCACTATATGGTCTTCATCACGTCTCATGATATGGCCATAGCATCTAAGGCGATTTTCCGTGGTCTATATTCTTTCTCGTAAAATAGGTTACGGCCATGTGGTGACGGCAGTAAGAATACATTTGCCACCACCCGAACTCCTCCTGCGGGTGTCGTAAGAGTCGACTAAGGGATTGAAGTGTCACTGACCATTATTTTATAAAAGATTGACGATGGGCAGCATGCGTCATCATAGTGGACACATTACTGCGATCGCCTATCCGCTTGCCCAGCGTGGCGATTACGGGCATTTACCTCCTAATGCGTCAATACGCATAGTTAATAGGAGAGGCCTACGTCCAGCAGTGAATTATCATAGGCTGATGATGTAGATACTGCCTACCTCGTTCTAAGTGTACCTAATCCGTAAATATATTAATGCTTTATCTGGAACTGTATCCATTGTAGAGTTGAATTTAATATTTTTTTGATGGAACAACTTTGCCTTAACTATGAAACACCGAAATGTGTTGACACTTTTTCCCAAACGAACTCAAAACTTTTTAAAACAGAGTGGACAAAGTGAATTCGAGCACGGTATTCTATTTGCATCGCACAGGCATAAAAACAAAACCGTTCTGTATTCAAATTGAAAGCTTTAAGGCGCTCATTTAGTGAACTTACTCTTTCATTCAACACGGGTTTAAATCCCGACTGCTATGCAGGTATGCAGCTCGAATTTGCCATTCCTATTCGTGAATAGCGCAGGCAAAGCAAATTCTTAAGTGAACGTGAACCAATTTACTAAAAAAATAGAAAGACACTACGATACAAGTGCAAAACAATGAAGTTCGAAAAGAGTGGCAATAAACTGAAACACGACTGAAACGAACGTTTTAAACCGAAAATAATTTTGTTGTTGACATGTTTCTGTACCTACGGGGTAAACGATATGAAGTGCTACCAAGTAGATTTTATTAAGTCTGGTGTCAAAGTAATAGCGGCTTATTATCGGAATAATGTTTTGGACACCGGATTGAAGTCCTAGGTACGCAAACATTTGGGTTGTAGATCGCAAACATAAGAACGAAACTGAGCTTCGGCTTATAAAGATAGTAAGAACCAAAAATGACTGTGAACGAAAACGAAATATAGTGGACTGTAAAACGATAAAAGTTTATGTTTTAGCTAACTTTGTGTGATTTAGATAATGTTAAATATTTGGAATTAAGAAGGAATTTAGAATAGGATCGCAAGACGGCTTACCTTGATGTCCTCAGGCGTAGCTCCGCAAGCAAATAAAGGCGATTCCCTAAACTCGCGCAGAGGTGAGCTCACGTACAGCAAAGCAGTCGGGTTTCACCTATACGTATGGTAACGCGGGATATTAGCCGAGATGCGATCTTGTGGTTATGAAACTTTTAGAATTTTATGAGTAGCCGGAACTTGAGATATCGTCTTCGAAATCAATTAACTTTACACTTTACATGACTGGCACAAACTTAAGGTTTTTCGCGCTACCGACTTCGAACTCTCACAAACGACAATGACTTCTAACCGTGTGGCAATGCTGCCATTCTGAACCTAATGTCAAAATGACAGCTATGTTGCCAGACGAAAATATAAAATAAGGCCAATATTAAACAGGCTGAAACCCGAATTTCACGTGTCATTTCTCCAGTGCATTGAGTTTTGGACTTTTTATCTGGTCTATTTTGAAGAGAAAGGTGAGAGCAATTAAACATACTAGTATAAATGCAATAAAGAAAGCGATCGTATTTCACTGGCACATACCACTACCCAGTGGTCACAAACGTGCTGCGAGCAAATATTTTTTTACCATTTGAAGACCATAGTTAAGGCAAAGGGTAATATTGATTAAAGGTAAATTTAATCACAACATGTAATATTATTCCTCTTGTTTTTTCTTAATAGTAATAAATTGTTGCAACGAAAAAAACGCAGTTTGAAATTGGTAACACTTCATATCGCTCACCCTGTATAGATAATCATCTGATATTTCGACCTGATAAAAAAAAATTAAACTTTTGTAATAGTGGTTAAAAAGCAGCATTTCTACTGAAAAAAAAAAGTTATCATAAATATCAGTGCCAACTGTCAATTTCACTCTTAAACGCCAATGGTCAGTTGACACCACAGATGTCATATATACCATAGATCAAGCAAACGTATCTACTTAGCGTGTCAAATGTACTCAGTAAAATCTACCTACTGAGTTGCCCGTCTTTAATCGCAGCTTGCAGCTTTCGGGCGTCAAGTTGAAGTGAACAAAAACATTAATAATGCCTCCTTAAGTAATATTAATTGCAACAACACAAAAAAATATGAATAGTCAAGTGCCTGAGACATATTTAAAATCATAGGCAAGTAACAACTTCAGTACAAAATCTGACACGCTCGGCCGCCATACAAATGAATGAACTTGTTTCTTCTACGCAAATCTAATTCTGTGGTTGACACTGAAATTGAGCATTTTTAAATTGATTATACTAGTTGCGAATCTTACGACACCCGTGGGATAAGTTGGGATGGTGACAAATTGTATGACCATTCGTTTATGAAGAATTGATGATGGGTAGCAGCATCATCATAGTAGACATATTATTGTGATTGGCAATCCGCTTGCCCAGCCAGGCAATTATGTGCATTTACCTCCTAACTCGTCCATATAATATACTCACTGGTAACAGGAGAGGCATATTGTATTAAACAAAGATTTAGTGCGACCATAAACCTTCAATTCACTCGCACTTGATCGTGTGGTGACGGCAGTAAGAATACATTTGTCACCACCCCATCTCCTCCTGCGAGTGTCGTAAGAGTCGACTAAGGGACTAAAGTGTCACTGACCATTATTTGATAAAAGATTGATGATGGGCAGCAGCGTCATCATAGTGGACACATTACTGCGATCGCCAATCCGCTTGCCCAGCGTGGTGATTATGGGCATTTACCTCCTAATGCGTCTATTACGCATAGTTAATAGGAGAGGCCTACATCCAGCAGTGGACTATCATAGGCTGATGAGGATGACCCGCATTTGGCAAGCGACGGGAGTAACTTGCATCTTCCAGTCGTATTTTTATTTCCCACCCGCATGCTTCCGCCGAAGCGCTACGGATATTTATTTTCAAAAGCTACCCGTATACGGAATGAATGTGTTAGGATGTATATAAAGATACGTTTTAACCCGTAGTTGCTGGTTAGTTTCAGAAGCTAAATAGTTATAATTCACAAAATGAGACTATGTTGCATGTAGGTAGGTTATGCTTCTAAAATTCGGATACGGACGTTGGCGAACTGATTATGGTACACGCGTCTTCGTCTGAGTCTGAACACACACAGGCGATTTCTGTGATAAAAACTATCGTATGTCCTTTCCTAGTGTCAAACTGTGGTAACTGACAGACCGATTTTTTTTCGCATTTATAGTAAATACTTTAAGTATGGTTAGTATTATGACTACTCAGAAAACACAAATCAAAAATATAAAATAAAATAATTTGATTCGTTACTCAAAAAAATAGGTAATATTTTATCGAGCTCAATTCAGATTTTTAGTTGCAGAAAATTCTGACAGTTTTCACAATTTCAAGCTACAAGGATAGGTAGTAAATATTTTTACTGCACATATTTATCTACTGCCTGTAAATTTTATATAGAAATTAAATTTATTTCCTTGGCTCTGCTTGAACTGAGGAATATTAAAGCGGCCAGTTCCTGTGATCGGAAATGCGAGGTAAATTGGCGTGCAGTTACCTTTAGCAAGGAAAAGTCCATAGAAATTTAAATTCAGACGGCGCAGTCGTTCGTGGCACTTTAGGAGTATTGACTTCAGCATTGCTCCTAAAAGTAAGGCCTATTCATTATTAGATATCTTATTAGTATTAATGTAAACATGAACCTACTAACGTGTAATCCCACAATGTCGTAACAGATGTGCTTAGCATAGAAAAAAATCAACTGCAAAAGACTCTGGTTGTCACGGGATTCGAACATGCTTCCTCTGCCTCTGGATTGCCGGTCCAACGTGCTTTCAATTACACCAGACGACCTTCCGTGAATCACAGCGAATTTAATCAATGGTATTGTGAAAAAAAAAAGCGGTGGTGGCTCAGTGGTTTAGACGTTTGACTTTCATTCCGGAGGTCGTGGGTTCAAATCCTGGCTCGTACCAATGAGTTTTTCCGAAACTTATGTACGGAATATCAGATGATATTTACCATTCGCTTTCGGTGAAGGAAAACATCGTGAGGAAACCTGCATACATCCGCGAAGAAATTCAAAGGTGTATGTGAAGTTCCCAACCCGCTTAGGACCAGCGTGGGGACTATAGCCCAATCCCTCTCATATATGAGAGGAGGCCTGTGCCCAGCAGTGGGACATTATATAGGCTGAAATATTATTATTATTTATTTTTATTGTGAAATTAATCACTCGCGACATCTGTAGGTACTTAATCTTTCGAAGGTACCTACTACAACCTTAAGCCACTCAAAGACATGTGTCTACCACAATCGTCCGCAAACCCGTCCATTTATCGTCACTAACGTGTTTCACAATATGTGTCGAAGACCTCAAACGCTATAAAAAACTGCCACATTTGTTTACACTTTTTTTGTTATTTACTTACGAACAGTATTGTGTTTTCGCGTTTTTTATACCCACTACAGGGTGCTTCGACAAGTTGCAAATCGCTAACGCTTAATCGTCAATCGTAAACGAAAGGCAGCTAACTATCTAAAGAGAAAGAGTGACAGAGAGGGAAAACTACGATACGCTACTAAGCGTTAGCAATTGGCAACTTGGCTAAACACGACGATCTTGTAAAAAACCGATCCTCTGTTTTACCTAAATACACGCACTTTTCTGTTCTATTCTGAATTGTATTATGCAAAACGTAATACTTTTGTTTTACCATCGAATGTTCCGGAAAGACTCAACGGCACTCCAAGGAGAGCCTTCCACTATCCTTACCATGGGCTGACGGCGTGAAATAACTGTATGAACTGCGTGATTTACTTTCTTTATCTCTCGCTCGTACCAATAGGCGAGTATGAGTGAGATGGCCTGGGTGCTTAGACTAGTTGCCAATCGCTAACGCTTAATCGTCAATCGCAAACGGAAGGCAGCTAACCATCTTTGTCGCACTAATATGCAAGAGTGACAGAGAGGGAAAACTACGGCACGCTACTAAGCGTTAACGATTGGCAACTTGGCTAAGCATCCTGTATAGCTACAGCAGGCTTAGCACATGATTGGTGCGACAGTATGTCGCCGCGAGATAGATGTCCCGTCCTTCACTAGCTATATTAACAAAAGAGGGACGGATAGACTATCTCGCGGCGAGATACTGTCGCGCCAATCATGTGCTAAGCATACTGATCATGGTAAGGGAACTGGAAGGGTCTTCGGAAATGGCATCGCCGACTCCGACTTTAAGGCCAATAATGCAAATTAAAGCGTGCTCAGGCCGACGTGACCTGCTTACGAATATTCCGATACAGATGTATTGGGCTACATCGATCTCTCTTGGTTAATTTGGTTATACATAGCCATGTACAAGATGCCGAACATTCTCGAAGTTTCTGGAAAACAAAAGAAAATTGTCATGAAAGTTGCTAGTGTATAATGTTTTCATATTCTAAAGTACTGTGCTTTATTCACGTTAACAGTCAAAATTAGCCTCAAAAATACTAAAAGATACAGGGATTTTTAAGGCATGTAAGAGCTAAAAAAACGTATTACTGTTCGCAACTTGTTCCATACGCAAATACCATTCCTTCCGCGTATAATATTAAAAAGCCCCACTCACCTCAACCTAATTACGTTTCCTTACATTATAAAGGCCCTCGAATTCAAAGAAAAGACCTTATATGAGGTTTAAAGTGCTCGCAACGTGCGGTGAAGGAAAATAATCGGAGGCTTTGATCACTCACTGTGAAGCCGCGAGTCTGTTAATAAGGGTGTGATGGAGCTGTGACAGGATATGAGGGGAATTAGCGAGTGTATTGCACTTGTAGCGGTACCTCAAGTATAGGGTAGCAGAGTTATATTGAGTTTGAGATTAACAGAACCTATCATAATACAGTGTGTGGCCTTTAACACGGGAAAAAAATTAAATGAGTGACTACTTAGACTATCGGCAATAATCCTGTAAAGGTCCCGTGTTTCAGAGTGGTTAAGTTCGGAGATATTGTCATTCAAAGCTATGGACCTTTAGTACTGGATCTTGGCATCACGATGTCGTAGCTTGTCAGTCGCAAGACATCTTCATAGTATACCAGGTACGAAGTCATAACAATAATTTTGTTTTTATTTTTACACTAATTTGTTACGGTTAAAGAAAAAATTGTACATTTTTGAATGATTAAAAAATGATAAAGTTATTGATAACTTTTAATTCAAGTAAATGAACCCATAATAATGAAAAATTCATGAACAAAAAATTACAAAAAAAAGTTTCTTTTTTAAATTACAATATGTGGAAATGATTGTTGATCAGCTTAATGCACCGTTTAAATTTTCACCCCGGTTGTAGGCCACACACTGTCTTGCGTTTGAGACTGACAAAACATATATCATAATATTGTTGACTCACTTATTACAATATAAAAGTTAATTGACACTATTATGACTGCTAGCCAGGAGTGGCCGAGTGGTTTAGGCATCAGCCGCGAACGCTGAGAACGTGGGTTCAAATCCCACCTCCGGCATTTATAAACTTCGATATTTTTTTGGTATATGGCATCCAATATTTAAATTTATAATGAAATATAGAAATATAGTCTAACGACACAAATGTTTGCTTTATTTATTCGCTGTCTATAGCAATGTACTGACATAAGTATTATTTTCTATAGTGTTACAGAAAAGAAAAAATAATCATATCACTTATCAGAAATAAAAGTACATATTTTAAGTTTGTGTGAATCGTATCACTTCGGAGATTTGTCGGCTCTTATGACATTGACCCTTATTGAACTTAGGTTTTTTCCTAACTTCAACCCATCGCACCTCGACAGAATGTAAGGACGCCTGCAACCATATATAACATGGACGTCTAACGCCAGCTCAAAAATGCCCCCAAAACCAATTGTTCAATTGTGCCAAGATGGGCAGGACATAGCGCTTTTCGTGACACCGCGCATATTTCGGCGCAACATCTTTGACAAATGTTTGTTGAATATCGCCAATCAAAACTTTGATGGACCAATCACAACTATTTTTTTTAAATGGCGGTTTAAATTTTTATAGGTTGACATTCAAATTCATTGCCGTGATGCATTGAACAGGGGTGACACTTGTCAACTAAATTTCAGGACCGTTTTTGAAAGGCAATTTAATATGGCGTGCGGCTTTCATGTTTTATTTCTTCGTAGAAGGACGCCCAAAAATCAAAGGGCTTTGGGTGAAGCTAGCACTTAGAGCGTTATGATTGATAGATCCTGTGAATGTACCAATCACAGGATATATAGCACACCTAGATCAAAACAGTACTAACTCAACAGGTATCTATTTTTAGCTAAGGGTATATTCGTGATCTACAAAGTTCGTAGATCTCAAATATACCCTTAACTAAAAAAATATACATATTTTGAGCTAATAATGTTTTGATCTATGTGTCCGATATATGTTGTCCTGTATATAATAGATTCCTGTTTATAATATGAACGAGAGCAGGAGTTAATCGGCAGTTTGTATATTTATACGTTGCATAAAAACTGCTATTGCATTACAAAGTATCCTATGAAGGTGCTTTTCTGCGGCTAAGCCTAGCTTTTCAATCCCACAAGGAATTCAAGGAAATGGTACAAAAATACTCCTCGAAAACAATCGAGAAATGCATTGTTTTTTATTTTAATCTAACCAGCGCAAAACGCCGCGGGATAGCTATAAATCACTCGCACCGAATAGCTTTTAGCTCAGCCTGGCTTCAGTTTTTCTTCTCACATGTACGTATAGTTTTATTGTGTTAAGAGTGATGTATGTGTGTGTGACAGGACAAAATTGAGGGTGAGGCATCAGTGTTAGCGTCTATTTCCGTCTACCTTCATGAACATGAACAGGATTTTTGAATCGCAATCACGAACAAATAGAAAGTGGCCCAATAACGCCAACTCTTTAAGTCCCGATACTTACTTAAAACGATATGATATACCGATACAACTATATTTCCTTAATTGTGCTTAGTCCCATACCAGTAGATTTGTTCCATCCGCATGTATATCTATTTCCATCCATCCATTCCACCTATACCCATAAACGGGTATGATTCATAAATTGTACAGACTCTTTTGGTATCTTGTCCATCTCATGTATGACACGTTGTGTGAGAATACTTATTCAGTTAAGAGCGGTAATATCCTCCAAGATAACTCGCTCACACTCGGCCGCACTACAGCGGCTTCAAACGGATAAGCGAGGTCGAGAAATCCATCCATTTACATTACGCGGCTGCACAACTCTAAGGCGCTGTCAAGGGGGATTGCGAAACGCTAAAAACGTCAGTATATCCATCTACCTACAAAATCAACGTCGACTTACGCATTAATCGATATCCTACAAGAATCCTTCATCAGTAGTCCTAGCCAAGACGACATTCTGCAATCGTATACGATAAGCGATAAGCAATTAATGTATGATAATGACAGATTCCAACGAAGAGTCACGTGATTATCTTTATACATTTTACAAAGCCCGGACGACAGGAGCAAAAATGAACTTTTCTCTAGTGCTTGATGAAATATCGATTATTTTATCGACATCCAACTGAACAAATTTTTGAATTTGAAATTTATAGATTATACCTTATTATGTTTTCCTAGTAGTTCCACTTCTTTTCCAGATTTCAAATTATATATTTTTAAAATTAAAATACCAACTTTTTAGTCAACACATTCTGATATTTCTTGTGAATAATTTTGCCTTGAGGATGTAAAAGTAATCTTAGCAAGTGCACGTTGAACTTTTGATCCATATTCAACCTGGTTTTTAGGCTTTAATTTCAGTTTTGTAACTGTCCTATGGTACTAGGTATCGTAATTTTCCCTCTTTATCACTCTTTCATATTAGTGCGACAAAGACAGTTAGCTGCCTTTCGTATACGATTGACGATTAAGCGTTAGCGATTGGCAACTTGTCTAAGCACCCAGTTATACGTAAAAAATACTGTATTTATTAACGTTTATAAATAATTGATGTTTTTTCGCTTAATTCGTTATTATAATGAGTTTAATGAGTGTAATATAGACGGTATTCCGTAAGAACGTTGTAAGCGACATATTTGGCACTTAATTCACTGTTTGTAGCGAAATTGAGTGAAATGATCGTGAGATTCAAGATATGTACCTAACAACGAATTAAGCGACACCCTCATGTGGAGTTAATTCTATAGTGCTATATAGAATTAACTCCACATGAGGGTGTCGCTTGAGGCACGCCATAATTTTAGGCGCTCAATTCGTTTCACATCACATCACATCATCAGCCTATGATAGTCCACTGCTGGACGTAGGCCTCTCCTATTAACTATGCGTATAGACGCATTAGAAGGTAAATGCCCATAATCGCCACGCTGGGCAAGCGGATTGGCGATCGCAGTAATGTGTTCACTATGATGACGCTGCTGCCCATCATCAATCTTTTATCAAATAATGGTCAGTGACACTTCAATCCCTTAGTCGACTCTTACGACACCCGCAGGAGGAGTTGGGGTGGTGACAAATGTATTCTTACTGCCGTCACCACACGGCAATTCGTTTACACATTTAAAAATGTATATTTACATAATTTGTGAAATAAACTTTGGCGCTCCATTCGTTTTAACGTACTAATTGATTAGCGCTCAGCCCTAAGATATTTTAATGAGTCGCTTAATTCTACCTCTTACAATAAGGCTTTAGACATGGTTTTTGACTACATAGATTGTTATACCTAATATTCGACCTGCATTTAAAACCAATTTTGTCGATTTCGTCGATTAGTTTGTTATTCCATAACGCAGTCCAATTGATCCGGGACATGTTATTATTTTAAGTTTAATTACTGCCACAAAACTACCTGCAGACATTTTCTTTTCCTTCGTAGCTTTTATTTGCGAAAAGATTTGTCTCTCCTGCCTTTGAACCTTCGGAATTCTCAAGATTCCACTTTTTTAATTACTTTGCTTGCCGTCTCAACACGATCGGAAAACAACAACTTCGCTACCTTGCAACTGAAGCTTTATCGTCTAGGTACATTTACAGACTGAAAACTTGTAAATCTTTATGTACATACCTAGTCGGTCCTAAAGTTCTATCATAAAGATTTTGTCTTATAAAATATTGTAAAAAGAACGTATAAAAAAAACGTAAACATGTTTTGAAAGCTTATTTTATGGTGCGTTATAATTGTTTTAGAAAAAACTAAACCTACATTAATATAATTAAACTAAAACACAAACGTCCCGATAACAACGTTATTCCTTAATGCAGGACAAAAGGTTTTTAGAAGTTCTCAACCATAAAGGTGTCTATTACAGTTGGAAATATTAGCAGCTGTACATCCCAGTACTCTTACCATGATTGTGAAGTGGAGACAAAAATTTAAACATGGCATAATAGACTCTTACTGCAATCTGACTGATAGTGGTATTCTCTCTCTTCCTGGCTATGTATCCCACATGGTGGTCAGCCTTCTTTAATTTTCTCCTCCCCTTCACCCTATCTTTAACATCGTTTTCAGAAACATTGCATTTATTATCTGCCAGCAACACATTTGTCCAGGTAGGCCTCCCTCTTGAACGTTTTCCGGGGACAGACAAATTCAGCAATTGGTTGCCAATATAATCGGGTGGTCTTGTCTTGACATGTCCATACCATCTCATCCTGCTTTCCTGTAGCTTATCGGCTATGGCTATGTCACGGACTCCCAGACTACCTCGCACGTATCCATTGCGGATCACTCACTCACTGATAGTGGTATTGGTGTGACAAAAAAACACGCGGCTACCTCACATTTGAACATAGGTAATATTTAAATTAGACATTGACCGTTTGAAAATGACTGACCGTCTGCTGCTATATGCCGCCTATTGTACAAGTATACACAGTTCTCAGCACATATCATCAGCTTATTACAGTCCACCTGCTGGACGTAAGCCTCTCCTATTACTTATGCGTATGGCGCATTAGGAGGACGCATGATGATGATGATGATGATGATGATGACGCATTAGGAGGTAATACCCGTAATCGCCACACTGGGCAAGCGGGTTAGCCTCTTTTATAAGAGAATGGTCAGCGAAGTGTGGCTGACCATCAATCTTTTATCAAATAATGGTCAGTGATACTTCAATCCCTTAGTCGGCTCTTACGACACCCACGGGGAGAGTTGGGGTGGTGACCAACGTATTCTTACTGCCGTCACCACGCAGCCTCAGTAAAATCTGACACTACAAACTCCTAGTAAGGCCGCAGCTCGAGATAACGAGCGGGCGTGAGGGTTTTATGAAACAGGATGAATGTCCAGAACTTTAAATCACGTTTTGCACATAAACTGCGAGCCGCGCCAAGTCCTGAAATTGCCTCGGAATTGATTTTCGATGCTCGTACTTGATTTTTACTTTATTATCATGTGGGGATCGACGCTATAGTCTATAACTGAGAAGGTGGGGATTTAAAACAGTTAAAGCGATTTTGGTTTTGATAACAACCAGGACTGATTAGATTATTGCTGATGATGATGATACGTATCTAGATTTGACATCTTGGATGATATTTGCTGAATATCTCCTACCACACTTTTAAATATATTGCCACTCGTCTGTTTTTCGATGTAGTTTAAGAGCCATGTTCAACGAAAATAAACAATCACCAAATTTAAAAATTATAAACGACTTCGGCAGACTTTTCCAAGATCCAGTTGTCAGACCTCGACTTGATGCCAACAGGACTTTAAGGGACCAAAATTTTATAATTTTTTTTATAAAAAATGAGTTCACGATTCTCGGAAATATCCAGTAACAAACATACAAAAAAAAATCAATCGAATTGAGAACCTTTTCTTTTTTATTGTATTTAAATTCAATAAAATTAATTTAACAAAATATACAATAAAATTGCTTCTTTTTTGAAGTAGCTTATAGAGTAATTATAAATTGCCCGAAAACTTGGCCAAATACTTTGAACATATAATCTTTCCCGGACTTTTTTTAACCCTTAAATCGACAACGACACTTTTTTTGAAAAAATACATAAAACTATAGTTTTTACGCCTATTTATATGATTTCAAATAACAGAAAATTAATAAAAAAAATCGCTTATGTATAGTTTTTCAGAAATCATATGTCAAGTATGTTGCACGTTGTCAACTATGCAGTGAAAAGGTATTGGGCTTGAACGTCCAGTATTTTTGCCATTGCCAATTGTACGGTTAATTTAGTTTATTATATTTTTTATTTTTTTTACATATATTATATGAAACAAGATATTTTATGTCAAAATCCTTATTAAAAAACTTACAATTTCAATAAGTAAGTAGTAATATCTTAGAACCTGTGGACTACAAATGAAAAAAAAGGGACACTGAAATTCGAGGCTGACATAGAATAATATAAGTTTTTATAAATGGTAAATATAAATTCACCCGGTTCTATGTCAGCCTTTGATTTCAGTGTATCTTTTTTCCATTTGTATTTCACAGATTCTACGATTTAGGTTCACAATTTAGTAAAATCAATGCATTTAGAGCGGCTTAGTTTACTTGGCTCATCATCAACAGCGATATCCTAATGATGTCCTTATCATACGGGATGCAAAACTTTTTTCAGATTGACTTTTGTTTACATGTTTTTTGGACTCTTCTCCGAGTAAATTAAGTCGCTCCATTGAAAAATCAATACTGAGAGTCACTGAAAATATGCTGTTTTCTGTACTGCTGTGCAGCATCTTCCTCGTCTGAGTTTTCGGCATCTAGTTGTAAACTTTTTTTGGACTTGAAATCACACAGCTTTATTAGAAATACATTACATAAAAAGAATATACAGGGCGTCCCACGGCGATGCCACATGGAGGGAAAGTACCTTAAATATCATAGATAGCGTATTTTGCTGAAAGAAGACTTCATTTTATTTTTAAGACTTAGTAAAGTTGCATTCAAAGTTTTTCAAAAAATTACTTGCTTCACCCGGAAATCGAACCAACTACAATTTTTTTACAAATTTGAAACAAACTTTTTTGGTTATTCTTTTAGTTTTAGATACTATGTTTCTTAAGGAAAATTGTTATTTTTTATCTATTCTTTCGAATGACAGAATAAACTAACGAAAAATTTTTTTTTTGTTTTAAAGTAGGTTCGATGCCTAGAAAAAGCAAAATTTTTTTTGGATTTTTTTAAATGCAGTATTATTTAATTTTCAAAATAAAATAAAGTCTTCTTTCAGCAAAATACGCTATCTATGATATTTAAGTTACTTTCCCTCCATGTGGCATCGCCGTGGGACGCCCTGTATAAATATATTAATAATTCTTTGATATAATGGGCAGCAAGACCTCATTGAGTGCGAAGATCTATTTCGATATTAGTACCTACGTCGTTATGAGTAGTATGTAAAAAAATGGCCATATAGCAATATTATGATACAGATGTTATTGCAGGTCACTTAGTACTGGTTTTTACATGAAAAGTGTCCCATTTTCATTTCATTTGAGTGGTCTTACTCGAAATTATAATGTGTTGATGAAGCACGGCAACATTGGCAACGAGAAAAATACTGGACGTAGTTAAAACACCGTATCATTGGCAACGGGAAAAATACTGGACATAGCAACAACAACATAAAACATGGCGTAGTTGCCAATGGGAAAAATACTAGACATTCTACTTTGCAAGTAATAAACTCATTGATGAACTGTGTTAGAAGTTTCAAGTAAACAGAAATATGTACTTCAAGTATTTAGTTAAATAGATGTGCAAATTAAACAATACCTTATCATACAAAATTACGAAAAAAAAATTGTTAACGTTAGGCCGGGCGACGTGTCCTTCCCAATTGGGTATCTTGGCGGCGATTTATGACAAACTAGCGTTTCTGTTGGCTCGACACATTTTTTTTCAGAATAATAATCATTATGCAATACACTTACACTGCTTAGTTTTCGCTTCAGCGTTTTGGTTTCTTGTGTAGATTTTTGTGTTTTGGATGTCTAGTATTTTACCCGGTATCGAATTAAGGGTTAAATAAGATTTTTAAGCTGACAATACAGCCTAACTTGTCTAGACTAAGTTTTGCCTAAGTAAAAATAATTGTGAAACCTTAAGTTAAATCAAAAAGGCGATGAATGAAAATTTCAACAAACTTGGACCATGTTTTGCGGAGCGCATTCAAATAAATAACATTATGTTATTTTACCCGTGTATAATGAAGGTGCGAGGATAATGCTAACTCATTCGACCCTTCCTTATTGTTTATTCAAATTGACAAACAAATTGACATTCAGCTTTGTTTTCATATTTAAATGTATATTACAAATGATCCCTTACAACGGTACTTAGGGAAGGATTATGAGATTTATGAGGAACACAACTAAATACCTTTTTTTTACTTTTTTGTGGAACAACTAAAGTAACCTTCGATGGTGCTGGCCGGGGCATTTTCAGGCCGAGAAGGAGATGGCGCGACGAACCGGAGTGCGATTTTTTAATTTCACCTATGATATTAAGATCACTGGTGATTAAAATTATCACCTGTGATTTCACGTCACTGTTTCCCAAATGCCGTATTTTTGATTCTTACACGTTCTTTACCAACATGCAGAAATTGTACAATGTCAGTCATAGACAATCATCCTGTTACGTTTCATTTTGCGCAGATGTAGTAGTGTTGCCCCTAGTATCGATTTTTATATTTCATACTACCTAGTTATAACTCATTCACGTTCTATCAAAGTGGTCGAACGTAAAACAGAGTGTCAATGTCATTTGAAAAGAAAACGGAAGTTTTGAAAGATGGCAGATATCACTAAGTCGACTGTCAAAAATAGTCACACGGTGATTTCAAATCGAGTGGGTGGGGGCACTCACTCGTAAATGTGATATCATAGGCTGGTATGACAATTTTAGTCACCGGTGACATTTCAAAAATACGAATTACGAAATTGTTTTCGGTGAGAATAAATCAGTGGTGAAATTCAAAAATCGCACCCCTAGACACATTCTATCCAAATTGGCGGGAGAACAGTGACGGACGGGGCGATTGGAGAAAAAGATGCTGATTTGCGTGCCAGTCATCATGCCTATTGTTTATAATATAACAATGTTTTGAAGTAATACCACGGAATAAATATAAAGACAAGTGTCACTGTTACAGTCGCCTACAGTGTTCTTACCATGAACTGCCGCCACATTATTAACGCGGACTTACCCCTTATTCATAAACGGTTCCTAACTCAACAAGCTGCTAAGTATTGCTTGTCCAAAAAACCGAAAGGAACAAACAATACTTCGCTTGCTAAGTTAGCAGCTATGCTATTCTCTTATTCATACATTCGACGCTGCGTTCATCAACAAGCTCGACAACGAGACTGCCTTCACTTCGACGTCGATCGCAGCGCTGCAAAAAACGGTATTCACTAACTCGGAACAGCTCGTCGTCGAACTGTAGGCGGTAACTCTCGACGCAGTGTAGTTCCAGCTCACGCCGCATTCGTCGCCGAGCGCTAGTGTCGATTAAAGTGCATTATTAGTGAATACCATTTTTAGGCTCGACGCTGCCGCAGCGCTGACACAGCGCCGATAGCAAGGCGGTTTCCTCAGTGAATAACACTACAGACGTTTAGGAATAAGAGGATTATTTTCTATCCATCCCGCTTGTATTCATGTATTGGTGCGAACTCGGTACGAGAGTCGCGAGACGTGAACTCGGGCTCATATAAGGGCATATACTTTTTTTATCTTATGCCGATAAAATAAGATGCAAAAGTGTATACATATTTTTGCCCTTGACTGTACATACGGTCGAGGAGTTTAATTTCCTACGCATTTCGTACCTTGTGATTGTAGTTATAATAATATGACAGTCCTAGCAGCTTTCATATTGATTGTCACTGTGACAAGGTTCGAAATGGGTAGGAAATTCAATTCCTCGACTGTACATACCTACATACCAGAGTTGGGCAAAAAGTAATATGATTACTTCTGTATATTACATATTACTTTTTGCCCAACTTTGCTACATACATTCAGCCTATGATAGTGCCACTGCCAGACGTAGGCCTCTCCTATTAACTATGCGTATAGACGCATTAGGAGGTAAATGCCCATAATCGCCACGCTGGGCAAGCGGGTTAGCGATCGCAGTAATGTGACCACTATGGTAACGCTGCTGCCCATCATCAATCTCTAATCAAATAATGGTTAGCGACACTTCAATCCCTTAGTCGACTCTTACGACACCCGCAGGAGGAGTTGGGATGGTGACAAATGTATTCTTACTGCCGTCACCACACAGCCAGCGGGTTCACTGCTTGATAATGGAGACGTAGGCTCTCCGAAACATGTCACGCGTAGTGACTAAAATACACGTGAGATTAACCGTTTAGTTTAATTTCTACAATATTATGTAGAAATAGAAATAAAAATAACGTTATTCGCAACATACACAAAAAACCACTATATATATCAACGAAAAATAGTTTTACAAATAAAAGCGTGTATGCTACGAAATGGCCTCATCTCATCATGTTGCTAGCGAGTGCCAGCGCTGATGGTCTTCCAATGAGGCCATCACGGAAGATATGTCTCACGTAAGTTTAAAATGAATCTCATGATGCTAAAAATTGTATATAAAATGTGAATAATTTTATTCTACTTATTATATTTAATGAGCTGCGAGAATATTTTCAGGGAGTTAATATTTATTCTCTATAATCCAACAACGTATGTAATGTACCCATTATGCAGCTTACCTTTTAATATTTTATTCATACGAGTAAATATGGTACTTTTAATATTACTGGCCAAAAATATTCAAAATTATACTATCATTATACTGCCAGAGCGGGAACGGCGGTCAATAGTACATTGTATTCGAGTTAGTATTCCGCTTACCGACCGTGTTGCATACAAAGTTTTTCATCACACGTGCCAACCAAAAAATAAGGTTTAAGACATAATATTATTAAATGACGTACTGGCATTTCTATTTTTCACTTTTCCATTACTCCCGCTACGCGCGCAAGCAATGGCGCGCTTAAACAGCAAGTGTGATGAAAAATATCTGAATATGCATACAAGTTCAATATAACAATGCGTTCCGGGTGTTGATGGTGCTGCCGCGCTTTTGCAGTTCGTCACAGATGTTCGCTGACGCGCACGTCACGTGCTATGCTATTCTCTCATTCACACATTCGACGCTGCGTTCATCAACGAGCTCGACGACGAGACAGCCTTCACTTCGACGTCGAGCGCAGTGCTGCGAAAAACGGTATTCACTAACGTAGAACAGTTCGTCGTCGAACTGTAGGCGGTAACTCTCGACGCAGTGTAGTTCCAGCTCACGCCGCATTCGTCACCGAGCGCTAGTGTCGTTTAAAGTGCTTTAGTGAATACCATTTTTAGGCTCGACGCTGCCGCAGCGCTGACACAGCGCTGATAGCAAGGCGGTTTCCTTAGTGAATAACACTGTTGTTTTAAAGGTCTTCGCACACTATAACAACACCACGCCAACGCGGCAGCAACTCTACTCACACTCATGATGAGTAGTCAACTAGTTGATCCACCCAATGGTAACTAGTGGACAACGCGGTGTCAACGAGTGGGCAATGTTAATGGTTGCTCGATACACGTCAGTGGCAGACGCATAGGCGCCGCGTGGACAACGTGTGGTCGTTGCGTGACAAACGAGTCGGGGTTGACCTTTAGTGTACGATGCGTAGGCCACTCGTCGTACACTACTTTAATACATTTTTTTGGTATTTAACCTTGAACATATGACACAGGGTTTAAATTTCAATGCTTAGACTTGAGTCAAGTGGGTGTGGATTTGATATAGTGTGCGAAGACCTTAAAAGCAGCGCGGCGATGCGCCTGCGAGCGGCATCGCCGGTACGGCGCGTGCGCGCCAGCCCCAACACCATCCTAGCCATGATTGCGACAGAATTGACTGTCCGTATATTTTTTAGCCGGGACCTCGCGCTGTGGGACTGCGAACTGTACGCGGAGGAAAGACACCAGATGCTGGATTCTCTACACAGAACAATGATTGGCCCCGTATACCATGAAGAACTAGTCTCCTGCGCGCAGAACTTTGGTGCGTTGCGCAAGTTTGCACACTATTGGCAAGCGACGCGGAGAAAGTTGGAAGAGTAGCAGCTGGATACGGAGGAGGCGACGCTGAGCACCGTTTTGTGTCGTGAATCCCAAATTTGGGGGAAGACGCCACAGTGATAGTGATAGGCTACCCAGAAAGGGAGAATGCCTGGGACATATATTTGTAGGGAGTCCTGCAGCAACGTGTGACGGGGAAATGAGCGGGAACAGCAAGGACCCAAGCACGGCTCCCACGATTCGGTCTGTACGGCGCGAGCTAGAAGTGACTATGAGGAGGTGGAGGGTTATGTCCGTATATTGTGCACTGTTGGGGACTTCACGAGCCCAGTAACGGTTGTAATAAAAAATAGATAAGTATGTATCGTTACTAACATAGGTTTATAAGATTTATTGTATTTTACTGACATATTATGAGCCACAAGCTTGAAATAAATGTTTATTTAATTTAATTTTAATAACAACCCGCTGTTGTGCACGCCTAGCCAAGATGCCATTCTGCAGTCGTACACTATAAGCGATAAGTCGCGTGACTATAATAATGTATGGAAATAGTCACGTGACTTTTCGTACGAATCTGTCAATCTCATACATTTATTTAATTATATTTTGAGTACCATGATAGCTCAAATATATCTGGTGTCGACTGTACCACAGCAAGCTGAATGCATTATTCAATATACTCAATGGCTAAGTGGGCGTAAGTAGCAATGTACCGAGGAGAAGTTTCATAAGTAGAAACAACAAAATTAGCGGTTTTAAGAAAAAAACAAATTTTCTATTAAAATAGACTAAATCCCGCAAACATCATACAATACAATGCTCTTTATTGCACACCTCGTAACATAAAAAAAATAACATGAAATTTTTAACTTCAAAGGTCAGAAATTCGTTGTAGATTTTTTTCCCTTTCCTCATGGGCACATTGTATAAATGGAAACATCCTAACCGTACAGCTCAGTACATATATGTAGCATGCCGATACAGTGGCAATATGGCACACAATATCCGCGATATACGGCACCGGCGTTCAATAACTGGCTCAACTTTAACAAAATATTGGGAACTGTGGGAATTCACAAACAAACGACTGCTGCGGCTACGACTTTTTTACACTGGCTGTTACTAAAAAACTAGCATAAAGTTACCATGTAACATAAAGATGTCGTAGCATGTGGGAAATTTTGACACAAATACCTTTTGTACAAGGTACGCAATTCATAATTTATTTATTCGTTGTAGTCATGTACAATAAAATTAAGATGTTATTATAATACCTACGATACAAGTAAAACGAAGGGCATGCAACAGTAACATAAAACTAAACTATAAAAAACCGGCCAAGAGCATGTCGGGCCATGCTCAGTGTAGGGTTCCGTAGTTATTCAAAAACGGCTGGGCCGATTATATTCGAAATAGTTTTATATTAAAGTACCTACTCTATAAGCCCACTATTCATGATTTTTTAAATATTTTTTGGACTTACGGGTCAAAAGTTAGAGGGGGTGGGCACTTTTTTTTTTCTTCTGTAGCGATTATCTCCGAATACATTGACTTTAGAAAAAAACTTTCCTTTAAGACCCTTATTCTTTTTAAGATACCTATTCAATGATACCCCACACTATAGAATTACATCAAACAAAAAAAAATATCTCCACTTTACCAGTTGAGGAGGAACCCGAAAAAAAAATGATTTTCTAATTGTACCACTTTGTTGGCACGATTAATAATTATGAATACCTGTACCAAATTGCAGATTTCTAATATTAGCGGCCACTGAGCTACGCTGCGTACACACGGACAGACGGACATGGCGACACTATATGGGTTCCGTTTTTGCCATTTTGGCTAGGGAACCCTAAAAAACCAAAATTGTATAACAATCAATTTAACGATAGTATAGTTTTGTTTGTTATTTTAAGTTAGTATTTAATGTATATCTAAATTATTTGGCTTTATTTTTGTAATGGTTGTGATTGTTAGTATGATTAAACAAATTTATTGTATTTAACGATTGACGTCAACCAGATGACGTAAACTGCTGAACATAGGCTTCCTAGCGGCCTGCGCCACCGCGGCACCGGCTACCTTCACTAGGTCATCAGTCTACTTTGTGGGGGGGCTACCCACGCTGCACGTTCCGGTACGTGGCCGCCCCAACGGCCATCGGTTCTACATGTAATACGTGCAGTTTAGCGTTTTGGAGAGCTATAATATCGATTAGTTTGGTTACTCACGTAATATTTCGGCACCTGCGAACCTTGTCATATAATTCAAGCAGTCATAATTTTTCATGAACTTTCTTTCATTATTCTTTTCATCACACTTGCTGTCTAAGCGCGCCATTGCTTGGATGCCTAGCGGGAGTGAAATTCCCTAGGGAGTAATAGAAATGTCAGTACGTCATTTAATCATAATATTTTGTCTTCAAACTTATTTTTTTGTCGGCAAGTGTGTTGAAAAACATTGTGTGCATCACGGTCGGTAAGCGGAATACTAACTCGAGTAATTAAACACATAAACACACTCCCGTTAGTAATTCCGTTCTTACCTCCCTTGATGCACAATGTACTTATCAGATCTGTCATCAACAATCAAGAGGTTTGTTATACCCAATGCGGAACCCAGTTAAGAAATTCAGCCGTATTGCATTTACACCCTGTACTATTTTTGGAAGCACGTCTCACATAGCCAATATGGCGAGCCAATGTACACGGCGGAATTCAATAAACCGTTCAACTTTAGCAAAATATTGGGAACCGCAGGGAAATTTATAGCCAAGCCATTTTATACTGTTCATGCTAGTTTGTGCGGAAACTGAATGCATCTGAAAACAAGGCACGCCCATATATATCACATGCCTTTACTTTCCGAACAAAGTACGATGCAGTAAAGTCATTAGTACACAGGAAATTGCTAGTTATTGCTAGCTAGTTTTATTGTACATTATTGGAGATAATAAAACGATTGTCGTTTGGAAAACCAGGATGCGTAGCCAAGATGCTAATAGCTAAAGGTGCATTCAGACCAAACGAGCATTCGCTGTTCTATCCCCCACTCTATGAAATCAACTAATCACGTTTTGTGTAACGATCGAATTTCGTAGAGTTGGGGGTTAGAATAGCGAATGCTCGTTTGGTCTGAATGCACCTTAACGATGAGTCGCGAACACCATTGTATTCGCGACTCATCGCACTAGTAATAACACTTCTTTATCGCACTAGTAATTAATATACATATACACATAATCAGCCTATGATAGTCCACTGCTGGACGAAGGCCTCTCCTATTAAACTATGCGTATAGACACATTAGGAGGTAAATGCCCATAATCGCCACGCTGGCAAGCGGATTGGCGATCGCAGTAATGTGTCTACTATGATGACGCTGCTGCCCATCATCAATCGTTATCAAAAATGGTCAGTGACACTTTAATACCTTAGTCGACTCTTACGACACCCGCAGGAGGAGTTGTGGCGGAGACAAATGTATTTTTACTGCCGTCAGCACACGGTAATTAATATAATTAACAGTTAGTACTGTGTTCCAGTTTGGGGGTAAGATAGCCGGTGTAATTACTGGCATAGATGCAATACATCTAAGTCCTCCGGTGCCTACCCTGCCTTTTTTTTTTTTTTTTAAGTAGCCTCTATTGTGTCCCACTGCTGGGCAAAGGCCTCCCCCTTACATTTCCAAACTTCCCGATTTAGGGCTATTTCTGGCCAGTTGTTGGAAAATGCATCCAGGTCATCCCGCCATCTCTTCTTGGGCCGACCAATTCGCCGTTTCCGCTGCGATATCCACTCGGTAGCTACTTTTGCCCACCTCTGTGGATGCATTCGGCGAACGTGACCAGCCCAGTCCCATTTCAGCCTGGCAGTTTTTACTCCCACGTCGACAATGCGAGTTTTGGAACGCAGGGTAGTGTTACGGATCCGGTCAATCCGTTTCACTCCAAGCATGCTGCGCTCTACCCTGCCTACCCCATCATTATGTTTTTTTATTTGAACTTGGCTTACTCATGACCACAAACTAGCTGAGGGCAGAGACGCGGCTTACGATAGAGTGAGTTTACCCAGAAGGTGCCTATTCACCCTTGTATTACTATATTGTGTCATCATCAGGGTTCGGATATCTCGTAGCACGGTAAGACGTTAGAGAACCACGGAGTCGAAATGAAATTGAATGCATTTTTGACAAATTATATGCAAGAGGATAAGTATAATTATAAGTTGTTTTTTATGTTAAAATCGACTCCGTGGTTCTCTAACGTCTTACTGTGCTACGAGATATCCGAACCCTGATCATCATTTTGGCAACAACCTGTATAATATTGCTACAAAAGAATTTATGTAATTTGCGAAAACAGCGTGCGAAATTCGGAAAAAAATAATATCAAAAACTGTAAGCTGATCAAATACTGTAAGTAGTAGTAAACCTAAGACTAACTATCAAAACAAAATGCAAATGGAACTATTCTGTAATTTCCTTTACAATTATCCTGAATCAATATTCGAATCAAATTAACGGCAATGTGTGGAGCAGCGATAGGTAAATGAATAATTAATCGCGACGTAAACTAATATTACTAGTTCTGATTTCACGTCTCAGTTAATGTTCAGGGAACAGCTATTCAAATATTTAGTTCACGGTGACATATGTATATATAGCCTAATACGAGACACACTATACTCTATATTGATTTAAACTTTCACGATTATCACTCATATTTTAAAGACAAACGGGTCTTAATCGCGTAAACTTACGTCGTGACGTACGATAATCGTGAAAGTTTAAACATAAGTTTACGCGATTAAGACCCGTTTGTCTTTAAAATATGACACTATACTCTGTTTCGGTTCGGTTTGGTGTTTAAAAAAACACAAACAATCTTGCAGTATCTTTTTATAGTAAAATGCATATAAAAATCCAAACTAGGTACTTAATGAATCAAAAACAATGTAAATCACTGTATTTCCCTGTTATACAGTGCGCATGTTATACCTGTTATAATATATATTTGCATGAAAATAAGGTCGTTAAGATAGGTTTTTGGTGTTGTTATTTGTTAGTACAGTATGTTAGCTAAAAAATAATACCATAATTACAGTTATACCTTAACCCCCTTATTCATAAATCATGTTGTATATTAGTAAGTATTAAGAATGTAAACAGTGTGAGATTGTTCATGTTTTAGGTATATTAGTAAGTATTAAGAATGTAAACAGTGTGAGATTGTTCATGTATAACTTAAGTCTTCCTGTAGACAAACTGTCTCAACAGTTTTACAGGAATTTTGTTAATTTCAGAACTATGTAGTACTCTTAATAAATCATCATCACATCATCAGCCTATGATAGTTACTGCTGGACGTAGGCCTCTCCTACTAACTATGCGTATAGACGCATTAGGAGGTAAATGCCCATAATCGCCACGCTGGGCAAGCGGATTAGCGATCGCAGTAATGTGTCCACTATGTTGACGCTGCTGCCCATCATCAATCGTTATCAAAAAAAATGGTCGACACTTCAATCCCTTAGTCGACTCTTACGACACCTACAGGAGGAGTTGGGGTGGTGACGAATGTAATCTTACTGCCGTCACCACACGGCTCTTAATAAATAAATAATAAAAAAAAAGACGACGACCGTCGGTGGCGAATCAGATGGCTCCGTGACTGCGACAACAGCGCCTAAGTTGCGCGCATAGGTACTCCACCGCACGCAGCGGTGCATTGAGACTCCAGGGTCCTTAGACAAGTTCATCATCATCAGCCTATGTTAGTCCACTGCTGGACGTAGGCCTCTCCTATTAACTATGCGTATAGACGCATTAGGAGGAATGCCCATAATCAGCACGCTGGGCAAGCGGATTTGCGATCGCAGTAATATGTCCACTATGATGACGCTGCTGCCCATCATCAATCTTGTGGAATGGTCAATGACACTTCAATCACTTAGTCGACTCTTACGACACCCGCAGGAGGAGTTGGGGTGGTGACAAATGTATTCTTACTGCCGTCATCACACGGCAAGTAGGCAAGTTGCCAATCGCTAACGCTTAATCGTCAAGCGTAAACGAAAGGCAGCTAACTATCTTTGTCGCACTAATATGAAAGAGTGACAGGGAAAACTACGATACGCTGCTAAGCGTTACCGATTGGCAACTTGGCTAAGCATCCTGATCTCTTCTAACCACTGAAGCCTCCGCACGTGTCTTAGACTTGATAAAGAACCTCTCAAGCTATTGTACTTATAGTCCATTTCAAATACGATTGCCCGATGCCACTCGAAACTTATGTCATTTAATTGGTCCACTACAAATTGGCACGTGTCGTACACCAATGTATGCATAAAATATCACGCCACAAAAGGGTCTGGTATCTTTTGCTATCACTGATCCTCTTGTTGACGCCTAATGACGTTGTCAATTGGAGTCGGGCCTTCGATTTGAAATGGACTTTATATATCAAGTACTAAAATGTTAAACTATAATAATTTTTAGTTTTCATAAAGGCCCAAATACAGACGTTTATGAATAAGGGGGTTAGATACCTGTACTTGGGTATCAAACGTCTGACATTTAACCCTAATTTCAATCAAATCCCTAACTGGTACTGGTAATTAGACCGCGCCTCAATTAATAGATTCAGGATCGGTTTCCCTTTGAACTTGTGACAGATAGCGTGTTTCGCAGTGATTTCTATTACCTAGGTACAAACAGAAACCCTAGGCCACTCAGAAACTATACTGTCAGAGTGCTGTTATAAAGGTGAGGTCACACCTCAGCTTAAAACCGGCCAAGAGCATGTCAGGACATGCTCAGTGTATAGTTCT
>JALPQI010019861.1:0-22986 GCA_025490895.1 Thaumatotibia leucotreta | reverse complement strand
ATATCCAAAATTTGACATTGAAATTTTGATATATTCGGCAGGAAGTAAAATTAAAAGTTTTCCTCGCTGTAATAAACACCGCGCGTTTTCAAGGGTTTGAAGTTTGGTTCTTATCGGAATCTCTAAGAAAACGCGTGTTGTCAAGGGCGATCTAGCTTGGTTCTACTTCTTATCTCTAACAAAACGTGCGTTTTGAAACGTTCGTCACCTTATTCTCCTTATACCTGTGTAAGAGCGAAAGAGGATACAGGTACCCACAAGCGTGACCATTACAAGCCTAAATTTGACCAGCATTCAGAGTCCAGCGGCCCTATCGCGAACTTCGAATTACGCTAAGGATTTATCTCACTCTAATGCCGCCTTCTTGGAGTGACAAAGACATATCCTGGAAATTTACGAATTTAATCATCGAAATTTACGAATTTCGAAGTTCGTGGTAGTAGGCCAGCATTATCCCTCTGTATTTTGGCGGCCTATGCGGCCTGGCAGCCTAGCTATCCGGTTTGTGACAGCGACTCTCAGTTCGTTCACCCCCGTAGACGTTTCTCTGCCCTGCTAAAGTAGGGCTATTCAATTCGATATTTACCGAAACATTGGCAAGTCTAAGCTCGTTCCGTGACTCTTTCGATTTCTACGAATTCGAGACGTTTTAAGTTTATAGGTAATAATTATGCTTCTAAGAAAGAGCAATTTTACAAGTAGTTAACAATGAAGCTGCGAATTCCATGTCAGTCAAGGCGGTTGGGGTCAGATTTTTGCTTCAAAAGATTATTCTAACTTTGTTGTATTATTGGGCGACGTTAGTATAATTTTACGCTGTACGAGATCAATTTATCTATCAGAACCGTGTCGTTCGTTAAGTTGAAGCACCTTTGCGCATGTGCAAATTATACGTTGATAAAGGAAAGTGGCAGTCTAAGTCTAAATACCTATAACAGTCCTTTATTTCATTAATTTGACTACGAATTAAAACCTCTAACCTACCCCACAAATTAAGTACAAATCGGCCAAATATGATCACATGATTTTTTTAACGAGCCTATACCTACACATCAGATTGACACTAGAAGTACAGTTAACGGCAATGGTATCTTGTGCTATGAAGGCCGTAAAAATATCTGACACTTAGTTTTACTGACATATGAATGAGCGTGTCACATATTTTTACGGCCTTATAGCGCAAGATATAGGTATTGCCAGTGTCTGTATATTACATAGATTTTTTGAGCCTAGTTCAATGCATAGAAGGTGGCCAAAAACTCCCTATGGGAACGCAATTATTTTTTGGCACTTTGTATACGAGCCCCGATGCAGTGGAGTTCGTCTAGTTCGAAACAATTTTTACAAATTTTTGAATATTTTAAAAATGATCACATTATGCTAATGATAAATTGTATGAACGTTAGTCATGGTTAATGTACTACATTTCAAGAGACACAACAATCTGAAGTACGCTTTTGTTGTTTAATAAATCGATTTTAACAAACCAGTGTCTAAATTATATTTTCGTTCACCACCGTAATTCCGCGCTTATATAAGCTTGACGCAAAATTCGCTGTGCATCAGGTCTACCATGTTGTCTTTAATATTAATGGCGATCTTTACATTCATTGATTATTTACAAAATTAAAAATTGTGGAAATTTTTTTAAAAAATACCTCTCGTAAAATAGTTTTTTTTTAATTCTGATTTATTAAGTCCAAATATTTTATACTCAAAGAAACTACTTTAGTACTACTATTGAATAGTGAAGGTTTTGTCTCTAAACCTTTTCCCCCGGATGAACGGGATAATCTCGAAAAACTGTCTAACTGGACGAGAACATATGCATCGGGGCTCGTACTTAGTTTGGCAAAGCCAAACCAGCTGCATTTTTGCGCTTCATTGGAATCTTGAGCCTGTTCAATAGACAGCGGCCAACCGGTAATATTATTACAAAAATGCAACGCTACCCACCGCGCTTCCCCGCTATTATAGTACCTATATGCATTTTAAACTCTAAAAAATGAGATCAGCCCGGTCTCTAGCTGGGTTTGTTCAGTTTGTTGTAGTGGATACATACTACAAGTAGACATACTCATACTAGTATAACTACATACATCTTAGTCGTGTCTGGCAGGGGTGGCTCCCGGCATAGGGCTGCCATCGTCGACGATACCGACGCTGAACAAAAAGTACAAAAACTCAGTACCCGTCCATGAAAACTTTTGGTCTTGACGCCATAGATCACTTGGTAATTATATAACAATTGTCTTAATACACAGTGTTTGCATAAAAAATACCTTGCGTTTTTTCTATAGAACTTCAAACCAGGACAAATCCGGGGCAACCCTATTTATGCTGAATGCTATTCAAATGTTTTTCTTATGGATATGCAGACGTTTAAAGAATGCGGCTATACGTCTGGTGACTCTGGTGTTTCTTTGACCGACTAAGTTAATTTACAGTAAGTACCTAGGTATTATCTATTTGTCTGTGGCGGCAATATAAACGTAATGCACCATAAACGTATTCGATGGCGTATTTTTCGTAGATTGGATAGCTAGGACTGGGATTAAATGGAATAAGCTGAGTTTATCACTATCAGTTTTAACAGTCTTTATCAGTGCGGTTATGTCACTGTAGTCAGACAGTACGGTAGATTAACCCGGCAATCGATAACGGTTTATCTGCAGTGAGTCTTATCCCAATTTCGATAGATTCGCCAGAAAAAAAAGTAGCCCTATTCGCCAGCCCTACGGAACACGTTCGCCTTGCCCGGTCCAGTTTTTAATCAACAAAACAACCGTGCGTAATAGCGTTGTTTTTCGTACCGAGCCGCATTCGCATCGCCGAGCTTCGCCTTCGCCTAGTACAACTGATACCTTCAGATCCTTAACAATTATAATGTAATTGCAGATCATATAAACTGGTTTTTAAGCGAAATGTTGGTGTGGAACAACTTCCACATTGCCCGACGCCACTTGAACGTATATGGACTTTCATTTTCATCAACAGCGCTTGGCGTTCTTTATTATAGACAATTAAGGTTTTTTCTCTCGGAATTTTGATGCAGGAATTCGTGATAAATGATACATTTTCAGGCGGTTGACGTGTTTCGTGCCTCTATAGGTTAAAGGCTATCTTATTGTTTCCGCGTTGTCGAAACTACGGCCCTGATTGCTGATAGTTAAACCACAGCATTTATTTAGTGATTGAGTAAATGATGTATAAGTACATAAAGCATGTCCCAGAAAAAAATGTCGCTGGTTTAAACAGAGGTTATAATAGATCAGGTTTCAATCGGAAGAGCTGTGGCTGCCTGATTATACGATATGCTGAAACGATATAGAGAGACTGGCTGTATTCGACGACTGCCTGGAAGTGGTCGGAAAACACGGTTTGTTAAAAAAATATTGAGAAGAGTATCATAGGTGCTTTGCTTAAAAACCCGAGACTATCTGTAAGAGATTTCGCAAAAAAGTTTAAAACATCTAAATTAACTGTGCAACGGGTAAAGAAAAACAATTCCACAAAGTCTTCCAAGCAATCGAAGGTGCCTAATATAAATGCAAAACATAGGAAACTGACGCTAAAGCAAGATCGAAAAAACTCTATTCAAAATGAACGACAAAAAAGTTCTGGATTGTGATGGATGATGACTTGATGATGATGAGACATATTGCAAGCTTGACTTTAGATCGCTGCCAGGATACCACTATTATTCGGGAACTGATAGAAAAACTATCGTTGAAGTGTACAAGGGAATAAAAACAGATAAATTTGCGAAGAAAGTTTTCGTGTGGCAAGCGATATGTTCATGTGGCAAACATAGCATTACATACTTTGTTAACGGAACTATGAACGGCGATATATACCTAAAAGAGTGTATGGAAAAGCGATTGTTGCCGTTCATTAAGTGACACAATAAGCCCGTTCTCTTCTGGCCTGATCTGGCTTCGTGCCACTATTCCAAAAAAGTCATTAATGGGACAAAGACAATAACGTCGAATTTGTAGAAAAATACCCAAATCCGCCAAACTGGCCCGAATTAAGACCCATCGAAAAATATTGGGCTCATATGAAGCAGGAGCTCTTAAAGCATAAAAATAACGCCACATCGGTGGAAAACTTCAAGAGGAAATGGAATGAAGCTTCAAAATTAATAACAGACACTGATGTACAAAACCTGATGGCCGGTATCAAGATAAAATTACGAAATTTCTGGATGAATATACAATAGGACAAAAATATTACAAAATTCTCGTTCCTTTTCTTCTTTTTCTAATAATAGTCCGATACGCGAAGCCTTGTTTTTATCCATAACTTTCGATATGTCACAAGTGTAATTTCTGTTTTTTATCAATTAGATCACACCTAGTTTTCATGAGGAAAAATATTTTATAACAGATTGGAGTGGAGCTTTAGGTATAAAGTAGGTATTTGTAAACGACCTCTCAAAATCTGTTAAAAGATTATACAAGTGCATTTTCTTTGCACTATACCATTCTATTAACCTATTTAGTCACTGTATGGGATTATCTAACGGTTTTACCAAGAGATGATTATCTCGTAAGGGTCTCACCAAACTAGTCGACGCCGTTTCGGCTAATCGCGTACGGAAAAAGCTTTATGTCAACGCAATAAGAGCGAGGACATCGTAAATCGGCTCGGCCCGCGCGAAACGACGTCTTTCGACGGGAAAACGGCGTTTTGCCGTAAAGCTGTTCGCATTCGTACGACCCCGTTTGCAGCCTAACGCACACGTTCGCATTCCTAAATCTCCTAATACCGCCGTACGGAGCCGGAAAGAGTTGAACGGCTCCGATCACGGCCGAGTACCTACGATAAGGACCGGTCAGAGCTGGCGGAAGCCGTTCAGCGTCTTCGACGGCCGAACATAGCTGACGACGGCCGAAAAGAGCCGATGACGGCCGAAGTAGCTACTGATGCGTTTGTATTTATTCATTTGAATTATTACCCACATTAAAATCTGCAATAGATCTGACAGCACGAAGTAATACTGTCGTAATCATACACGTCTGTTCAATTTCAAACTAGTTACTAACAACTAGTCTCCAAAAATGAGATTTACGATTGCCGATCACCCGCTGTCCTATCTATCTGTTCGTCGGACTCAGCGGCTGTACGCGTGCTGTCTGACGTCTCGACGGCAGGACGGAGCACGGGAGAGCCGACCGCCGCTTTACAACTGTTGCGGTAGCAAATCGCAGCCGATCGAGCGTTTCGGCGGCCGTAAGGAGGTTGAGACTGCTTAACGCAGGTGTTCAGCCGCGGAGACGGTCGATCGGCTAAATGCGAATAGTGTGGTGTAAAACACTCGGCGAAAGCCGACTCCGCGTCGATTGGTTTGGTGAGACCCTAAGTCAAAACAAAAAAAAAATTGGGTGGCTCACGGAAAAAACATAAAAGTGCTCTGTAATAACTTTTATGTGCTGAAAAGAAAACCAAGGAAGGAGCAGTTTTGATTTATAACTAATTTCTCAGTAACTTTATTTATAATTACAACTTAAAGTTTAAAAAAACGAAAAAAAAACCCTTAACTGTATTTACGATTGCATACAAACTAATTGGCGACATATTTTACTGGGACAAGCTTTATTGAATTTTATCCGAATATTTACCAAACTTAATCATTTATCGTCTTTCTTCATAGTTCTCGTAGTATAGCTACCTACAGCTACCTAGTATTGTACTCGTATAATAAAACACTCCTATAAAGAACTACCTGTTATTTAGGGTAATACTAGAATATAGTAAAGTCCTCCTTTTGTAATAAATGAACAAATTGGAATGGTTATAATATAATGCAGTCTATAATTGTGTTGCACATCGAATGTATATTACATTCGAAGGGCAACACAATTATAGACTGCATCAATTATCTCGTAATGTCATTAAATAAGCTTTAAAGCTTTTGCCCTGGACTCTTCACATTAATTATGCACTTCGAAACGAATTTCCGATACGGAGAGTGCACGTCTAACTCAATTTCCTTTGTATTGGGCTGTGTTTATCACCGTGGACGCAATATTCACTCCGGAGTACCTGCGAACATGACACTGACATCCATATTTGCCCTTACATAATTATGTAATTTTCAATGAGAAGGGCCCATATTGTAGCACACCACAAGAACGCTTAGACATATTTCGTCCGCAGCTATATTCTATTTTGGTCCTGGGAAGTGACCACATTTGATTTATATGACAGGAAGTTTGTTCAGGAAAAATCTCATATCTCAGTAGTATTACTGCTATAGATGAATCGAAAGATAGCTTACATTTGTATTAGTAAAATTTACTCTCAGGTGAACCTTACGTCTATGGCATGGCAATTATGATTACTACGTATTACTCAAATGTACTTGTACATGTACGAGATTCGAGAAATTTTATTAGAAATGCCTGTAGGGGTGTAACACAACATTACTACTACTAGACATAGACATAGACATAGACATAGACAGATTTTATTTGGCATCATGTTTTCAAAAACAACAATTAAAAATAAAATAATCGACAAGAATTACAAGCAAATAAATATAACAGTAAGTGCGTTAAAACAAAATAATACTACATATGCAAAATCCTTGTTCTCGGTAATGTACACTGTACAGAGTGTACAGGGTGCTCACAAATATTCGAGCATGCCTCTATTGTCAGATTGCATGGCCGCTCTGAAATCATCATTATCATCAGCCTATCTTAGTCCACTGCTGGACGTAGGCCTCTCCTATTAACCATGCGTATATACGCATTAGGAGGGAAATGCCCATAACCGCCACGCTGGACAATCGGATTGGCGATCGCAGTAATGTGTCCACTAAGATGACGCTCTTGTACATCATCAGTCAAATCAAAGAACAGTCAATGACACTTCAATCCCTTAGTCGCCTCGTACGATACCCGTGGGTAGGGGTAGTGACAAATGTATTCTCTTACTGCCGTCACCACACGGTCATATATTTGATGGCAACTTTCTTGTTGATCCAAATGTATCTCTGAAGAAAAATTTATAAGAACCTATACAAGATACCCATTGTTTCCAGGACAAGCTGTTCCCGTACGCCGAAGAGCACGTCCAGAAGTTCCTGGAGACTGAATGGGAGAAGGAAGATGTGAAGGAGGCAGTCGGGGCGCTGAGGAAGCTGGCTCTTGAAGACCAGGAGAAGAAAGTCGACGGGGTCGTCGCTGTGCCTGGAGAGGTAAGTTATTGGCTAAATACTTGTTTATTAACCGTAAGGACGGAATTTGCTTGAATTATCTAAGGGTTTCATCCTATAGCTCAAATTTTGAGATTTACTCACGTGCGCATAATCAGTCTTTCGATCTGCAGTTCCGATAGATAGGTAAGAGTGTGAACACTGAAATTTTACTTACATTTAAGCGGGTAATTTAAAAAAATCTTAGGATGTTCACATTTTGTGTTACAGGAATTAACAGTTTTTATACTAGAATATATATGTAATTTTCTGTGTACACATAAGAAAATATGTCTACTAGGTCGATTTGTGTAAGATGTCCCAAAGATATTTATTTATTAATTATTTTATTTATGTTCACAATATACACCTATATTATTAACGTGACATGCACTCAGTTAGAATTGACGAAAAACACTTAACAATAAACAATACCAAGGTAAGAAATAAACTGTAGTCTAAATAATATATTTTTAATTATAAATACCTAGTTTATCCTTCTCTTTACAGTTTATGAGATTCATTGAATTCACCACCCTAAATTTCTGAACATGAGCGAACTAAAACTTAAAGCATCCCAATATTAGCGCACATAACCTATTGCAGCTGCAATGCTTTTTAGACACCGTAGACAATTAGTGATGCTACAGGGAAATAACTGTCAACATAATTTGGTTGGTCAGAATCTATTAGCGCCCAAAAGGTTAAATATGTCGCATTGTTTCATCCAAAGGAGCATTCCATGAAAACATGTCGTAAGCGACACTGTCTTTTCAATACTTTTGAAAAATTCAATTAGTAAGCTGAGTTACGATATAATAATAACATATCAAGGCTTTAAGATTGACAGTGATTCCTAGCAGCTAGCATATTTTATTAGGGTAGCTACCATAGCGAGTCGTAAGCGACAAAAAGTAGACGTTTTCATGGAATGCTCCCAAATCTAAGAGTCCAAAAATGTTTCTACATGTTCTTCTTGTACCTCCAGGATGCCTCCAAGGAAGACCAGATCGGCGGTTTAGTCGGCAACGTAAAATGGCAGATGTCTATGGACCGTAAGGCGGGCCCGCTCAAACAACTGCAGGGGCTCATTTGGAAGCAGGGCTACGACAACGGAGACATTAAGGGGCAGTAAGTATCAAGTGACCTGATTACTAGGTTCGATAAAAAAATTAGATGTGCACTGAAGAACCGTAAAACGGGTTAACCATTTGACAGCTCTGTTAAAGCATTCAATTTGGAACCTTACGTACCTACTTGTAAATTGATTTGGTTTTGTTTTTTATATGACGGCAAATATGTTGCCAATACCCATTAAAGGGTTAAATGGAATGACGGTGTAAGTAGGAATAGCGTGGTAAAGTTGTCTGTTAGTCAGGGCACGACCAAAACCAGTTTAAAAAAGCAAATTTTTATTAATAAAAAATCTACTGCAGGTTAGAAAAGCAGGTTTTTATATAATCAGCTTTACTGAACTGTACTGTGAGCCCCTAACCGACCGTTTCCGCCAATTTCGAGGATTTAATTCTCACTCTAATGACGCCTTCGTTGGAGTGACAGAGAAAAATACTCGAAATTTACGAATTTAGATTTTCGCGGTAGTAGGCCAGACCGATATTTCTATTTTCTCCGTTTTATAGAACTTTAAAGGACAGGACTAAAAGGACTACATCATGAATTTCATCATCAAAGGAGTTAATAAGTTTTTAAAAGGTTGGCGACACGCATGTGCGAATGGAGTTGAAGGCGTCCATAGGATATGGTAGCTGCTTAGTATTATGCAGGCCGTAAGCTAGTTTGCCACTGTCGTTCGTGTCGAATTCAACCGTTTTCCATGTTGTGGCGGAAAGACTACAAATACAAAACCGGATTAGCTCGTTCTTGCCGGTCGATGTGCGATATTTGCAATCAAGTAGGTACAGCACTTGTTTAGGTGCGTTCAAACTAAAAGAGCATTCGCTGTTCTAACCTCCCACTCTACGAAATTCGATCGGTACACAAAACGTGATTGGTTGATTTCGTAGAACGGTTGCTAGAACAGCGAATGTTTAAACGCACCTTTAGGTGTAATAAAACCGCGTCTTGAATCTACTACACAAAAAAAATGCATTCTCGGCGCCAGTGAAGATTTCGGAAACAGAATAAGCCCCTTTTAGGGGATTTTTAGAAATAAATTCAAGTTTTGGATTTTGTAGTTCTAAGTAATATTACCTATCACCCAGTAGGTAAAAAAAAATTTGGCCCTTCTGAAACTTCCAAAAAATCCCTAGGGGACCTATTCTAAGACCCATAACCTTACAGGCAACAGGAATGCACTTGTTGTGTGGCCAGGCATTTAGGGTGCGGCTCCACTGACGCGGAGAGGAGCGGAGATGTGCAAAATTGACCAATTACATTCTTAAATTCGAAACAATGCGATGCGGTCTCATTGGCCGAGTTCCCACAGCTCCGCGTCAGTGGAGCCGCACCCTTTAAGCAACAACTTTTTAAAATAACTCAAACTCTTTCCAGCGTGTACGACGATGTAGCAGCCGCCCTCGACCAATGGCGCTCCACCGAAGGCCACAAAGTATACATCTACTCCTCGGGCTCCGTGCAAGCCCAGAAGCTCCTCTTCGGTCAGTCCCTCGCCGGGGACTTGCTGCCTCGCATCGATGGCCACTTCGACACCGCTGTGGGACATAAACAGGAGGCTGCTAGTTATACTGCTATAGCGGAGAAGATTGAGGCCAAGCCTGAGGAGATTTTGTTCCTTACTGATATTATTGAAGGTATGTTGTATTGAAAACCATATTTATAGTCAGCGTCAAATACTTTGTAGCACTTAATGTGGCCAAATACTTCGGTACACCACGTGTTTAGTATGGTGTACCAAAATATTTGGCTACTTTGACTGTTACAAAAGTATTTGACACTGACTGTATAATATATAATATAGTCCGACGGGAAGAAACTACCTAGGTGTTATGACCGATTCGTTTTGTTTGTTTGTCTTTCTAGTAACTGACAATATTTATAACGAAAAACTCCTAGGGTATCATTTTTTGCATTAAGGGTATCTGGGTAACAGTTGAATCTTAGTAGCTTTCTTCAGTAGAAGGTGGAATATTTTAATCAGATTTAATATGGTTGGGTTAAGTGGTTACTAAGGATTGGGGTTATTTGAAGATGCGGATGTTCCATAAATTCGTATTATCTATTTCCACCGTTGTCTGTTCATGGCGTCTCGTAACGACCGATCAAAACTTACTCGAGGATAGAAAAGACACTGCAACATAACATAGAAAGGAGTTGAGGTTTCAACCACCACCTCAATATGAATACCCTCAAAAATAGGTTATATTTGTCGTTTTACCAAACAATTCTGCCATATAAAATGTTAAACTACAAAAATGCAACTCTGAAATTCCTGAATAATATTAGACTACAAATGCCGATATTTTAGTATTTGAAGGCGCGTGTCTATAATCGTAAATTTCGTCACATTGATAGCCTTGGTGAGCCAGATGTTCACTTTCTGCCTTACATTTATATTGCAGAGGCCACAGCGGCGCGTTCAGCAGGCCTGCAGACGGCGCTAGTGTCTCGCGCCGGCAACGCAGCCCTGCCCCCCTCCCCGGCCTTCCCCGTACTGCACACACTAGCGCAGCTGTCCAGCAACAAGCGCAAGACTCCGCAGGTTCTCGCACCGCTACCCTAGCACGCTTGCATGCACTTGTAGTTTGTTTAGAGCCGAGGTGAGTTAGCAATGACTTGTCTGACAGTGGTTGAGCGTTTAAATCTTGCTAACCTGATTATTTCAGATTTGGACTTGCGTTGGCTCAGTTAAATCGGCACCATGAGGTGATTGGATTTTTATATTAAAAATTATGTTTCAAAATGTCGATACTAATTTTTAGGTTTCGTTACGCGACGTTCTTAGTAAGTTCATACGGAAGATGCGATGAAGATTTTTTTGGGAACATTATTTATTATTATGGAGATTGACTCAGCTTCTTGTTCTGCTTCAAATGAGCCTAAGCATGTTTAGATCTGAAAGAATCAGGTATTCGGGATTTTTTTGGAAAGCTTGGTACATTCCTCTGAAAACTAGTGGTTTGAATCTTTAATTTTGTTTACTAATATAGCTGCTAATTGAGCTGATTTGCCAGTCATCTTTTCTGAGAATGGTAAGAAAATTTTAAATTGAGAATGAGATGTGAGTACGTTTTTTTTTATCATTCACACCATAAAGTAAAGTAGTAATGACGATTTTTTTGTGGTTTTCTTCTCACTCAATTATTTTGGACTACTGGTTTTCGGATTTCAGTGTTGGTATAAAAATCCTATATATAAGGTCCTAATTTATTAGATGCAGATATTTTTACAGCTGATAGTACTCGGTCTCTGGAGTATATTAAACCGTGAAACATTATAGCTTTTACGATGTTTTTTTGGAGAAAACGGAAAAATATATTTCCTACGTAAAAACACCCTGTTTATGTGATTATTAAATGAAAACTCATTGAACAGATTCTAGTACCTCTTTTACGTAGCACTTAACTGGAACTGGCCACTTCTCGTCGATAAATTAAATACTTTCATTGTCAATGTCATGTTATTTTCCGTTGGATTGTGTCGTTTGATGACATGACAGACAGTGTTATTGTGACATGTGATAAGGCACACATGATGATTTTTTTTAGACGAAATTGATAATTAATTTTTTTGTTAGGAAAATGAAATCAAAAAAATTACATGAAAAGATTTCTTAATTTATATTTAAAGTTAATTATTTTAATGTAAAGTATCATGTGTTAAAATATCTGCAACTAATAAATTAGGACCTTATATATAAAATACGACCATATCTGAAAATATAAAAATAAAACTTCAAAGTATGTGTACGGCGTGTTGCGGCAAGTATGCTTTTGCATAGCATTGGAACTTCATTTTTATCAATATTATCTGACCTGTACAGTCGTCATCAAATAATTTGTTGCAACCTAAATATGCAGTTTGTTACTCCATAATATTTAACATGGTTTACCAGACTGTAAGAACATCTCATCTGGAAAGCCTATATAGGATTTGAAGCAAGCTTTATTCTGTGATACCGCTGTCAAAAAAGTTGCTTTAGTATTTAGTAAATTTGTAGTATAAATAAATATATGGTTGTTTGTTGCTTGATCAGAAAAAAAAACATTATTTTTTTAATAATATTCCCTGCATTATTACTATTGCTACCTTCTTTATTTCTGGTCAAACTGCACCTCATGTTGTATTTACTTATTATACTTGTTGTATTCTATTGTAATTAATATCTGCTATTGCGTTTATGTGAGCCATATTTATTTGGTATAAGAGACTACCAGGCATATTCATAATATAAATGTATTATCTTCTGAAAGTCTCAATACATTTCAACTAATCATAAGCTTTTAAGCATTTATGAAGTGGTTTTGCTATTGTGGTCGGAGTAGTATGTAACTTGCAACTTTACTAAATTCGCCAGATTCCACTTACGTGTATTTATTCGTTTTATCATAGCGCCATCTATCAGTATTTCTGTGAGTCAGCTGAGTCTTGCTACTCTTGCTAGTTGAAATCTAGTTCCGAAATAATCCACACAATCCAAGTGCGCTGCATTAAATGCAGCAATTATTCATTATCTTAGGGATCATCCATTAATTACGTCACACCAATTTTATGATATTTTGACCCCTCCCTCCCCCCTTGTCACACTTCGTCACAATTAACTACACCCTCCCCCCTTAGTGTGACGTCACATATACATTTTTAGTTTAAGAAGGTAAAAAATACAACATCACTTTGAAAGTAACTTTTTATTAGAATTGCTTAAGATGATTTGTAAAATTAACGAAGAGAAAATTAGCTTTTTCTTCCTCCGTCCAAGGATTTTGGATGTTCTATTCTTTTATGTTCATGTATTCTTGTATGTGAGGATTGTGACGTCACAAACAGAACTCCCTCCTCCCTGTCACGATATGTCACATTTTGTGGATCCCCTCCCTCCCCCTTGACGTGTGACGTAATTAATGGATGATCCCTTATCAAAGAGTATTCATTGGAATTATAATTTGATTGTGTAGAAAAAAAAATACAATTATAATCTAATGTGATTGTTTACACACACTTCACAATTTATACTACATTTAATACTCTTAATCATGGCTTACATAAACTAAATCTGTATAGTTTTGGCTAAATTTCAAAAAATAAAATTGGTTCTCATTTATTTGGTTGTATTTATTTATTCAAATTTGTTTTAGTTTGATATTGATGTTTTATTAAAATATGGTGAAGGGGAACTTTATTATCATTACGTATAAGATTTGGCATGAAGATCCTGAGCCAAAAAGATACAAGTAACAATGATGCTCAATGATAACATACCATGCTCCTGTAAATCATGTACACTTATGACTTACATGAAAACGAGCATACGTTTTTGGATGCGTTCATGGAGACATCCATTATTAACAGAAATTGTATTATTATTGTTGAATATTTCATGATGTTGTATCATTGATCAGCCAATCAGTTACGAAATCAGTTCATCAATAAATTTTAAATAAATGCTTTAAAAAGTTATATGATGTTGGATGGTCAAATTTCTGTACATCAGAGCCAAACTCACCCAAGTCCAGGAAACAAATTACGCCATCACTACATAGTATAAAATAAAGTCACTTTTTCTGTCCCTATGTCCCTTTGTACGCTTAAGGGTGCGGCTCCACTGAGGCAGTGAGGAGCGGAGATGTGCGAAATTGACCAATTACATTCTTCAAATTCAAAATTCGAAACACTGTCATGCGGTGTCATTGGCCAATTTTGCACATCTCCGCTCCTCTCCGCCTCAGTGGAGCCGCACCCTTAATCTTTAAAACTACGCAACGGATTTAGATGAGATTTTTTAATAGGTAGAGTAATTCAAGAGGAAGTTTTTTATGTAGGTATAGTACCCGTGCGAAGCCGGGGCGGGTCGCTAGTTATATGATATTAAGCCTTCGGTTATTAGCAATACAAAGGCGTGAACTGTGTTTATGGGCTTGATTTGGGTGTCTTTGGTTCTCAATTACAGAGTTATGGTGGTGTTGGTAGTTTATGTAGTAGTAATCAACATTAATTTTGATCTCAAGTTGGTTTCAACAAGAGGGTTGGTGTTGGTATTCTTTGTAATGTCTATTAGTCGTCCATTGGCTAGTTGACAGCTCTAACCATAAAATTAGTTGAAAATGGTAGTTAAGCACAAAAAAACATTTTTTTAATATGTTGCTTATACAAAAAAACGCAAATTTGTTGTAATGAAAATAATTGGCATAATTGCCTTATATTTATAGAAATTAAATTTAACTTTTATCTGTTAAGTCTCCTAAAAATATATCTTATTGGAAAAAATCTAATTGATAACAAAAACTATCAAGCAGCCAATTGGCTACGTAAAGTTTTCTGAAGGTATAAATATTATATTTTTCCCTGATAGCCGTCGTCTTAAGGTTCAAGAAAATGCGGCTTTTTATTTTTATGTCCTATAATTTGTTAACAATATTTTTTTAAGCGAGTGAGATGACATTTGTGCAGTTTTATGGATGAACAGCGGCCCTACCGCGACACACGATATTATATGTAAATTTCGAGGATTTGTCTCCCCCACTCTAATGACGCCTTCGTTAGAGCTCGAAATTAATTACGAATTTCGATTTTCGCGGTAGTAGGCCTCAGTCTAATGCTTTCGTCCGCAACAAGTACAAAGAAATAGAAAATTAAATGAATGAATAACACAAGTGACATTAACAGTTTTTTGTTTCTATTTCATTGTACCGATTGCTGACGAACGTATTTAGGCCCTATTCATCCATAAAACTGCACAAATGTCACCTTACTCACTTAAAAAAAGATTATCAACAATTTGTAGGAAATAACAATAAAAAAGCCGTATTTTCTTGAACCTTAAGACGACGGCTATCAGGGAAAAAAATTATATTTATACCTTCGTATAACTTTACATAGCCAATTATGCAGTCGTCGTAACTGTTATTTCTTGTTAAATTATGCAAGAGTCAGTTGTAATTTCTTTTGAAATATAAAATTCGGTCGTTCTTGTAGTGTTCAGTGTTATGTATGAATATTGTTTTCTAAGAATGCAAGTAGGTACTTACAACATTCTTCTTAATAGTTTTGAAACAGATTTAATGATACAATTGAAATTTCATTAATTTGAATATTTTTTTATGTAAAGAAAAGAAATAAAAACAATTTCAGGTTATTGAAGGCGAAATAGAGTTCTTCTGTTAAATCATATTTTTAACATTTTCAGGAGGATGAGGAAACGCCCGCCAAAGTCCCCAAGACTGATGCAGAGAAGGACGTGAAGGAAACAGCTGAGGCGGTCACCGCGGCTGTCGCACAACCAGAGGAACCGGAGACCATGGAGGTCGAGGCCGCCGCGCCCGAGAAACCAGCAGAGACCGAGGAGCCCGTCAAAGTGGTCACCACTATCGAGGAGATCACAGACTCCAACGAAGCCGTCGACGCGCCCATGGTCGACGTCGAACCCGTAGTCGAGGAGACCAAGACTGAAGAGCCACAAGATAAGGAGCCTAAACCTGAAAATGGTGACGTCAAACCGAAGGACGTGGAAATGGAGAACGGAGAGGCCGCGCCGGTTGCTGAGGAAACTCCTCCTTCCGGACCAGTCATTGAGGACGTCACTCTCGACAAGGACGCTCCCGACGCGGCCGACGCGCCCGAGCCTGTTGTCGAGGAACCCGCAGCCACAGAGGACATGGAAGTCCTCCAGAATGTCGGCGAAGTGCTCGAGAAGGAGTGCGACGAAATACTCTCCAAGGTGCAGGACGTCACGAACTTAGATAGCATCCCCGTCAAACCCCTACTAAACCCCATCGCGGAGGAAACCATGGAAACCGAAAATACAGACTCGAACGATATCGTCGATAGAATATTAGACACCGAGTTGGAACTAGAAATGAAACAGAACGAGATTCTAAATTTGGCCGGCGACGCGAACGGGACCGCTGAGGAAAAGGTCACCGACGTGGCCGACGCCAAACAGGCTAACGGAATCGAGGAAAAAGTTGCAGAAGAAATTGTAAAGACGGACGCGAAAGAGGAAAGCAGTTCTGTGGATGCCGCGACGGAGGTCAAACCGGAAGTTAGCTGTGCACAAACTCAGGTAGAGGACAAAGAGATTATGGAAACTGAAACCAAAACGGAAAGCAAAGACGCAGAGGAAACTAAGGCCGCCGAAACAGAGGACATGCCCGAGAAAGTTGTCGAGGAAAGCAAAACGGTTGAAGAAAAAACAGAGCCCGAAACGATTGAAGAGAGTAAACCCGTAGAAGAAAAACCGGTAGAAGAAAGCTCACCCGCCACAGAAGCAGAACCGGCCGCCAGCACGCCCGTACAAACTGAAACCGAAACGAGCAAACCTGACGAAACAAGCGAACCACAGATGAACGGCAAAACAAACGGCGACGCGCCGAAAATGAACGGTGACACAGAAGACGCTAGCTCCAGACTCCCCGTAGTGAACGGTAAAGTGACGGAGAACGGGGAAAACGGGGCGAATGGTGAAAATGGAGCGAATGGAGAGTCGGAGCAGGGGCAGGGCGACAGCAAGGCGGACGACCGAGACATCAAGGTCAAGGCGGTGCCCGCCGTCGAGCCCGATGCGACCATCGAACAACCTACGGAAGCATAAAGCTGAGGTATGTCTGTTTACTTTATTTTATTACAGTGCGATTCACAGAATTAGATTTGGATAAGAAACAAGTTCATTCATTTGTATGGCGGCCGAGCGTGTCAGATTTTGTACTGAAGTTGTTACTTGCCTATAATTTTAAATATGTCTCAGGCCCTTGGCCTTGAGTATTCATATTTTTTGTGTTGTTGCAATTAATATTACTTAAGGAGGCATTATTAATGTTTTCGTTCACTTCAACTTACAAAATTTGACGCCCGAAAGCTGCAAGCTGCGATTAAAGACGGACAACTCAGTGGATTTCACTGAGTTCATTTGACACGCTAAGTAGATACGTATGCTTGATCTATGGTATATTTTATTTTTTATTTTATTTTATATATGACATCTGTGGTACGATTAGTAACGATTAGGCTTTTACCCTTAGTCTTCAGCTCTTATTGGAATCGCATAAGTGCTAGGAAAATAGGTAGGGGCGTAGGCCTCTCCTATTATCTAATCGTATGGTCGCATAGTCCATAATTGCCGTGCTGGGCAAGCGGATTGGCGATCACGGTGTGTCCTTTGTGATAATGCTATTGCCGTCAATCTTGTATTATGACAGCCACGGGAAGAGTTGGAGCGGTGACAAATGTATTCTTATTGCAGTCACCACACGGCGAGTTCTCGTTGTACCCTGCAATAAAAACTATTATCAGAAAATAACCGATCATTTTCTCTTTTCAGAGGATGGAGAGGGAATTGCAGGGCTTCGTAAAGTGTATGGTCCACATCGGAATGACAAGACTGAGGTTGCTTCCACGCTAAACGGCATCACTTCCTAGTTATACGTGTATTAAAATTTTACTGTGTACTACACGGCGGTCGCCCGCGCCTGCTGCCAGATTAAATCACAAAGAGAACCTTACTGCCAGCACATAATTTTAGGCGTTCTTTAAGTAGCTATGACGACGATCTTGGTATAGAGCCATTATTGTTAAGATTAGAAACACCAAATACTCAGATATGCATTAGCTTACATTACCGTTTTGACTCAATCTCATTAGAATTTACTTCATAATAACGCACAGTCTCGCTAGTGGTGCCAATTATCCTCAAATTATACGACAATGTTTCGCTAAGCATATCTGAGTGCTTGTTCGCTTGCACATTCCTTCGTACGCTACTGAACTCTTTGTGGAGTCTTCGGGCAGCAGAATCGGGCTATCTCCGTTTCTCGTATGTGATTAAGGTAACTTTTATTCATAAGTATTAACTGTATTGTGATTCTTAATTCATACATATTGAATTTCCTAAATTTCATCCACTGCCAAACTAATTGTATGGTTTCATTTGAAGTTGGGTTATAAAATTGTGCTGTGATAAGTGGAGTGGTGCTCGTGATTGAGGCTGTGTTAGTGGTACGTGTATACAGGGAAGGACTGTCGAATGTTGGTTTTTGTTTCCTACTTGTTTTAAGCTCTAACGCACATTTCGTGATATCATTTATTTTTATGTTTTATTTCAACGACTTCTGCCATGGTGCATAATTAATTAATTATTTAAATTCTTGAATTGAATGCTCGTTTGTCTTTGTAATTTCTTTAGCTTTAAGACTGTCTTAGGGTGTCTGATAACAATTTTATGAACCAACGTCAAATGAAAAACGATCCTTTTGGTCTAGACTGATTTTCTAATAATTTAATTAAGTTTATAATACCATTTAGCCATTCTTGCGTCAAATGTCGTCTATAACTTACACGGGGCATATCTGACCAACTTTTCTGTCAGAGAAGTGAGAATGATTAAGCATCACGCAGACTGAATTGACTTTTATTTTGAAAATTTCATGTTATTTAAATACTTGCATTTTTCTGTGATCTTTCAGTTTTCTATAAAAAAAATTGGGACGCCCTCCGTGCAAGTTGTAGGCGACGTCTGAAAGATAAGCTCCTTACGATTAATATTAAGAAAACATACGATATCTAGTTCATACATTTTCTACGTCGAAAATGGACAGGTCTTGAACGCAATTGAAATAATTTAATTGTCACGATTGCATTATGACGTTGAAATATAATGGAAGTAGAATTTCTAGACGTGTATTTTATTTCACCTTCCTGTGCTCGCAGTGTTCACAAAACTAGTATTTTAGCCTTTCGGTATCCGCTGGCTCCCCAGAGCCATTTATGAAATCTCATGTCCGGGTACTGAAAGGTTTGATGGCTTTACATCATGCACAATAACTTAACTCCTAGGCCAAAAGCTGCGTGCTTAGACAAGGTGCCAATCGCTACCGCTTAATCGTCAATCGTAAACGAAAGGCCGCTAACTGTCTGTCGCACTAATTTGAAAGAGTGACAGAGAGGCAAAACTACGATACTCTACTAAGCGTTAGCGATTGGCAACTTGGCTAAGCATCCTGGGACCCAAGCGAGCAAATCTTAAGCCTTACGTAGACCTAATTAACGTCCTGATTCCTAAACTTGGCGTTGTGGCACCTTTATTTGTTCTTTAAGTTCAATATGTTAAGGGATGATTTTTCATTCCCTAGTTTTGTTATCAAATATTTTTTTTAGTACTAGTGCCACCGTAAACTTTTCAAAAACGTTACTTCTTGGGATAGTCGTATACTTATCGTTAGGGGACTTCAAGTATTATTCTGCACGTCACAGATTTGTCAAAATTTAATTTGAACTTTACGTACCTACGAGCCTATACTTTTCTGTGGATCGTGACTTGTGTATGGGCCTTTGGCGTTGAACCAGCGGCCCTACCGAGAAAAATCCTAGAAATTTATGAATTTCGATTTTCGCGGTAGAAGGCACAGGCCTGCTGTGCCAATTTATCAGTCATAGGCGTCAAAAATGTAATCGGAAGGAGTAGATAATAGGAATAGAAGTACTTTTAGCCCAACTCTGGGTCGTTTTCTGCGTATCAGTGGAAGTTACATAAACTAAATAAAATGATATTCCAATATTCCCATTCCTCCTTAACCTTTTGGACGCCAAGGACTGATATATTGGCACCGCAGGCACAACGCCAAAGGCCGATGTATACGTCTTGGTCCATAGAGCAAAATAGACCTACATGCATGTGCGTAAAATTCAATTTTGGTTTTGACATTTTGGCGACATGGCGTGTGAGTGACAGCTTTTGTATTTGACTTGGTGTCAAAATGGTTTAAGCTTTTTAGGGTTCCGTAGGCAAAAACGGAATCCTTATAGTTTCGCCATGTCCGTCTGTCCGTCTGTCCGCAGCATAGCTCAGTGGCCGTTATAAATACGAAATCTGCAATTTGGTACAGGTATACATATTAATCGTGCGAATAAAGTGTTACAATAAAAACTAGAAAAATATTTTATTAACATTAACCCGTCGTCTGTGGTTGCTAAGGATCAGTACAATCTATTTTAAATTCCAATTATGAATTGATTTGATTTCAATATCTATTGTACGGATCCTTATCAAACAGACGAAGGGTTAAGGACATTTTTAAGGTCGTAGTGCAGAAACTGCAAGGGCAACTTGCATCCCTACTGCAAACCACGATTGACGTGTTGCCTCTTGCGCACTTTTGTATTTGTACGTAGGTGTGAGAGGGAGGCAACCACTATCGTTGTGCGGGATAGGCTAACTGAATACTGTCTAGTATGAAAAGCCATTTCTCCATTTACATACATTTCGTAAAGCCGGCTGAAAATTAGGTGTCAATTTACGTTTTACGGCGACAGAGTACTAAAGTGCACGACAGCTAACTACGTTACTATATTACTTAGTGCAGTTAGGACTAAGCTTTTTGTGTCCTAAAAAATAAGTGCGCAAGTTCAATATGCTCGGAAGGTCGAACGTTTGACGCCAACGGTTATTCACCAAGCTTACCGACTAGGTTGTCATAAAATCCAGTATAAGTGTGAACTTTGAAAACGGTTTTACACGTAGGAACCACACTACCTAGCGAACTTAGGTCGTAGCATTTGCGCAAACTAATAACTTTTGCCCAGGCGGTCAAAACGGCTATGCCCTATCAGTAGCTGCCGTACCATCAATTGGCAAGCAGGTAGATAATGGAATAAATTAGAGTTTATGCGATACGTAAAGCATTCTTCCACTTATGTATTGGAGCGAGCGTGATGCCTTTATGCTTTTATGCTTCGAGTACCTAAACGCTAACTTATATTATAAATTACTTGCCAATTTTACTAGTGCTAAGCACACTGTATCTAATCGCCAGAATGGAGATCTCTTTGATCTTAATTTTTTTTTTCACGCTAGGCAAAGCTTGAAGAATAAGCTCATTTCGTGCCCCACACACCAAAACTTGATATGAAGTCAAAAAGATCAAAATAAAATGCGTCTTCATTTGATAATATAAAGTTGACAGTTGTTGACATGCAATTTGTTGTGTCGTCAGTAATGAACCGTGCCTGTCATTTCTCACGTGGCGGTTAAAAGCTTAACTTTACTCCCGCATCCAACTCTTGGTAGCGGTACTATAGTCGTGAAGTGAGTCGAGGTGATGTGGAGGTTACGAATACAAAAGACCAGACGAGTATTCCTATTGAGCGGACGAGTCGTATTTTCACGTGCGTTTGTAAGGTGACTACTAGCTGCACCAAATTAAAAGCCGACTTGATTCGATTTCTCCAAGATCCCATCATCAGAGGCCCTATCGCGAACCGCGAACGAAGTGTTGTCTCTCTCTCGCACTTGTGAATTCGTACGTAAGTGTGACAGAGAGGCAAGACTTTGTTCGTGGCTTCAGACTCCGATTTGGTGCCAACGAGACCATCACAGGGCTAAGTACAACGGTTCGAATAAAAAAAAAAACCAAAATCGGTTCACGATTTTCGGAGATATCGAGTCGAATTTAGAACCTCTTGTTTTGAAGTCTGCTAAAAATAGTAATCAACACTTATTCAGTACCGCTGCCCGCAGTGACCGAACTGGCCGCTGTGGGTACAATCGAGGGCACAGTTACCTGACCTGTACAGTCGCCACCAGATTTATCTGAGCTTACAAAAATCTGAGCAAGCCTTGGTCATGCATGACAATCTCAACGTTAAGAGTGAATTATTCAGATGTTTTCTGAACACCGTGCCGCTCCGTTATATCTGAAGGCGACTGTACACAGGGGGTACCAGGCAACTCCATACAGTGCCTTGCCAAAATGACACGTAGTATGTACCTAAGGAGTTTCTTATAATTTGATTTACAGCGTCACTTTGATAAAGTTCCTGAGTGGACTAGGGTTCTAAATGTTCCAATTGGTTGACTACACCTACATTATTATAAAATTAAAATGTTCACCTTATGGCAATGGATTAAGGTAAATCATTGTAGGTATAAGTACATATTCATGATATCGTATATACACAAAATACGTTTCTCGCAGAATGAGCTCGTCGGAGCATCGCGAAGATTGCGAACGGAACGCAACGGGCAAGAAAGGAACGGACGGAAGACCTACTGCAAATCACGATCGACGTGTTGCTTGGCTGTAACACTTACGTACGAATTCACGAGTGCGAGAGGGAGGTAACACTTTATTCGTGATTCGCGGTAGGGCCTCAGAAGGCTTCCGCGAACCACGATCGACGTGTTCATCCCTCTCACACTTACGTTCGAATTTATAAGTGCAAGAGCGAGGCACCACTTCGTTTGTGTTTCGTGGTAGGGCCTCAGCGCGCGCCGGCGTGGACTGTAGAGTCCACGCCGGCGCGCGATATTTTAATAACTACGGAATAATGGTGTCATAGACAAATAAACCCATAGACGCTGTTTCAACTGCCGTTTACCCTTGCGGTTAACCAACCGACGCTAAGGACTGAGATATACGTCAAAATCCACAGAGCAATATAGACTGACACCCATGTACGTAAAGTTCAAATTCAGTTTTGATACTTTTTGAGTGACATATTTTGAATTTGATATGACGCAGAAAACGTAGTCTTGGTAGTGATACTAACATATGGTTGCCATATAGAAAAGAGAAATGTCCAGACGAAATTCCTGACATTGTTCTAAAAGTTCCGGTATTTCGAGTAACAGAGACTTCACGGCCGCAGTGGGCATCGTT
>JALPQI010019860.1:0-27915 GCA_025490895.1 Thaumatotibia leucotreta | reverse complement strand
AGCAACTATACTTATTTCACATCTTTCACCACGTACTTTCGTTCACCATTCAAATCATTTTCCCCGTTCCTCTCGCACCGTCTACCATCCTTCTCTCGCACATACACTCCGTTCCACTCATCTTCTTACGTTCCGATCTTACATAGAACTGTACAAGGTGTAAAATGTAATACTTAACGGAAGCTCATAACGGGACGGGAAATTTTATCAGCGCTAATATAACGATTACTAATAGTCTCAAATATGTAACTATAGAAACTTCCAATAACGTTACAAATTCCATATTCAATCATAGCAAAGTATCTCCCTTGACACAGATAGATGCTTCTCGTTATATGTCGCTACATTTTCATATTTCCTTACATGTAAGGAAAAACTTGTTTTGGCATTTTCCTTGTGTCATTAATAATGGTATTGTTTGAGTTACGCTGCGTGGGTATTATTTTTGATTAGAAGAACTTGCCAATGAAGGTTTACAATATTTTTTTTAGTATAGATGGTACATTTTTTAGGCTCTCGTGTGAGAAGTGTGTCATTTTACGTGAGGTCCAAAACTTCGGAGGGCCATGTGTACTAAAAAACGTCGTACGAGATACGTGCAAACACGAAATTGGTAACTCGTGTCGATTTAAAACACTTGTGTCGTAATGTACTAATCTGCCATCAGGTGGAGCTACGTAGACGTGAGCCCAAAAAGCATTCAGATTCAGGGATATTGAACCTAAAATGTCGAAATTCTATTGTATTTTAAAGTATATCGATTTTATAATGGATTACGACTACAAAACGGTCACCGAACTAAAGATTGAGCTCTAAAAAGGGGCGCAAAGTTACTAGTACTAAAGAAAATTGCTAGAACTTTGTTCATTTCCTGGGAATTGACTTGGAACTAATTGTATTATTCATTAAAGAAAACAATATTCCTATAGGAATGGTTTAAAGAATAAATAATCCAAAAAAATATGTATAGTTTAATTCGCGTATTTATTTTGACAGTTGTTGGACCTCAAGGTCATGTTTTATAAAGTTAAGATTTAAAATTCCCTCTCTTTCTAGCTAATATGTGCGAGCGTTAGAGAGGCCAACAGCGAAATTGTAAAATGTAACTTTATAAAAGGTGACCCTGGTCACAGTGCTGCCGTCTCACCTCCGCATAGTGACAGAAAAAGTATTGAGCGCGTAGGACTATAGTCTATGGGATTTATGTTCATTATGTGAGCATTTCTCCGAGCGCTTCAATCGCTGTGACTTCGGTGGCAGCCTTATCACACGAATCCCGTGAGAGATGCTAGAACTTTTAAATATCTTGTTAGACGTATTTGACAACTACCAAGATATCACTCTGCGAGACCGGATCAGGAATGAGAAGATCCGTAAGCGAACGATGGATACCGACATAGCATATCGGATAAGCAAGCTAAAGTGACAATGGGCAGGGCACATTTCTCGAAGAACCGATGGCCGTTGGGGCAAGAAGGTACTCGAGTGGAGACCACGTATTGGCAAACGCAGCGTAGGACGTCCACCCGCAAGGTGGTCAGACAACCTGGTTAGAGTTGCGGGGACTCGGTCGCATCCATTCGGCCAAAGTGGAAGTCTATTGAAGAGGCCTATGTCCACAAATGGACGTCCTATGGCTGAAATGATGATGATGATGATGAAGATGAAGATATCTAAAAATGTATGAGATACTCACTTTATATCGTAGCATACACTTTTTAGGATTCCGTAGCCAAAACGGCCAAAAACTAAAAAAATTACTAAAACTCGGCCACTCGGTGTTCAGTGGTGTAAACATTACGCTAAATATGCACGCATGTGGGTTTGATCCCCACATCAGACGTTAGCGTACGAGCTATTTTTTAGGATTCCGTAGCCAAAATGGCAAAAATGGAACCCTTATAGTTTCGCCATGTCCGTCTGCCCGCAACATAGCTCAGTGGCTGTTAATACAAGAAATCTGCAATTCTGCAAAAATACATGTAAAAAAACCGGCCAAGAGCATGTCAGGCCATGCTGAGTTGGAAATAGTTTTATTTAAAAGTATTCTAAAAGCCCACTATTCATGATTTCTTTTAATATTTTTTGGACCTACGAATCAAAAATGAATTATATTTTGGCTAAAATTATCTGTCTGGGAGAAGATACTTCCTGTAATACAGGTTTATACCTAGCATACATCATCATCATCATCAGCCTATGATAGTCCACTGCTGGACGTAGGCCTCTCCTATTAACTATGCGTATAAACGCATTAGGAGGTAAATACCCATAATCACCACGCTGGGCAAGCGGATTGGCGATCGCAGTAATCTGTCCACTATGATGACGCTGCTGCCTATCATCAATCTTTTATCAAATAATGGACAGTGACACTTCAATCCCTTAGTCGACTCTTACGACACCCGAAGGAGGAGTTGGGGTGGTGACAAATGTATTCTTACTGCCGTCACCACACTGCGGCATAGAAGCCAAAACTTTTTCCACCCACTTCCCAACTAGCAAAACAGTCATATAACATCGAGCTTACTCAGCTAATAAGTCGTATAAAAGTCATATAAACGCGAATTACACAGTACCTATCGTATAAAGCCAGCTTATACAGCAATATGTCGTATAAAAGTCATATAAACGCAAATTACACAGTACCTGTCGTATAAAGCCAACTTATACAGCAATAGCATAATAGTCGTATAAGATGTCATATACACGTTTATACGACTTACTTATATGACTTAAGAGTCATATAAGAAGTTGCTGAAAAAGACACATTTATAAAACGCTTATATGACTTTTTTGCCGGGTAGCAAAAACTTATATGGTTGACTTATGACTTGTGAGAAAAAGTCGAGTAAACGTAACGCAGTTGCTATTATATGACTATTGTGAATGAAGTCATATAACAGCTAATTATATATGTTGTTTTATAAAAGTGTTGTATTCAGCATCTCGACATCTTTTATGACTAAAGAGTCATATAAGATTAATGCTGAGTAACCTGCTTTTACATGACGCTTACTTGACTATTTGTCGAATAATTACATCTTATATGACCTATGCTCGAGTAAATGGAAAAATAATTGCTATTATAGAACTTTTTGGTTTCAGCTGTTACTTTTATATGATTAACGTATCTACTTGTAGGTGTCATGGCGCTTAAACCACTAAACTTGCTATATAAGAACTAATACGAAGCAGTTATATGATATGTTAATCGTATACATGTCATATAGTAGTTTCCTTCGTAATAATTAAAAATAATTATTTAATTTATATTGTAAAAACTAATAATTAAAGTGGCGCGTTCATTATTTACTACTAAATATAGTATACTTTATCAGTAAAGTGGTATTCGCAATAAATTTTCACCATTAGGTAGAATTTATAATGCCAATTATAACATGGTCATATATTACTTAGACAGCTCTGTCAAAACATACTCAACGGCATTAAGTGATTTAATTTTGTTTACACCAGCTAGCACTAACAAAATTATATGCACAAGCAAGTTATCAATCCGTCTTCTGTTTAGTTTCGCTGGACACTTTTATTCCACAAATTTGGCATATAAGTAGCAATTATATGATCAATAAATAACTAACTGAACGGTTATATGGCTCTTATATGATTAAAAGTCATATAAAAGCTATATAAGTCGCTATTATTCAGCTAGTTAGCTATAAAGTGGTCACGGCGATGATTATTATATGACTAATAAGTGGTGGCAGTTTCAGTTAAATGGCTTTTATATGGCTAAAAAGCTGAGTAATATGGGCCCAAATCGCGTTATATAAACGTAATTATTACGTTTTTATGACCAATTTCATAAGCTAAAAGCCTGAATTTGTTACGTTTCCGCGACGATTATATGACGAAATTTTGCTAGTTGGGTTCTTTTACTTCTTCCACAAAACAAGATATTTAGTAAAATAATTTGATTTGTTCCACAAAAGCTTGTAATTAAACCTGAATTACTTTCAAATCAAATGTAATAACAAGTTCTTTGATAAATTTGGAACACTAAACTCTTAAAAAAGACCCTCAATGCTTTCAATAAAGGCTGTTAATATTTAATGAAAATTTCTGCTCAATCGGATGTCATGGCCTGTTGTTTGAAAGTAAACCACAATATGAACGACATTGCTCAAAAATGCAAGTTAAATAAAAGCTTGGGTAGAATGAGTTGTTCAGTGAACTGAAATTAATTAATAATGAAAGCCGGGATACCAGACGGGGACATTATTCTTTGCTGGGCGTATCATAATTTGAATTGAAATTAATTGTTTGAATTTCATTGGACTATCATGAATCATGACGGTTTCTCCTAGGGGCTACTATTAATACTAGATCTATAGGCACTGGTCTGGTCAGCTTCTAAGGTATGAACTTATCGGCTATAAACACGAACAAAAGATACGCACTCCCGTGTAAAAAAAGAGATACGTTGCTACTCGCCCGGCGGTGATAGCTGATAGCTGGGCGAGTATCGACATGTCTCTTTTATTTACAAGGGAGTGCGTATCTTTTGTTCGTGTTTATAGCCGACAGTTTATAGCTTAGTGGCGGTGAGACCAGTGCCATGGGTACAGTACAGTGTAACCGCTGTAATAATACCACCAAATACAGGTAAGGTCAAGCGGAGCAAATGCAACTATGAGGTAAATCCGACTAATTGAAATTACCTACAATAATGTTCTAGGTATCTTCCAAAATTTCTTAAAAACAGATTAAAAGTCCATTAGTTGAATTTTACCCCATGGTTGTATTTGCCCCGCTTGACCTTAATAGTAAAATTTTAAACAACTTTACCAAAACATTTCACTGACAAAAGCAACTTGTGACTCCAATTAAAAAAGAACATTGAGACTTATTTTTGGTATTGAAATGTATAAAACCTGAAATAAATAAATAAAGTTTGCATCTAGAGATAAACAGTTTATGAGCACTGATTTTTCTTTACAATTTTTTAGGTAAACTGGGACCGTATTTTTACTATTTTCCGCTCATCGCTTACGATCGCATAATATGTCACTTGTCTTGCAAAAATATCGAATAAATCACTCTTGAGCTTTGGTTCATGATTTTAGGGGAATGTTTTGAAATAATGTCCATTCATCCTTAGTTGTCTTATCTAGTAAACAACTTTTTAAAACAGAAAACGTATACTTTTAGGTTAGAAAGTTGCTTACTAGATAAGACAACTACTAAAGGATGAATTGACTTTAAGGCTTTTTGTAATAAACGATTTTGATATCCGCTTGCCCGCTTCCAATATCAATCTATTTCGTTTTCATTCCCCTAAATACATAGGTACACTTTCGATGAACCCTGCCAGCTACACAATACTGTTTAATATATATTCCAGTCTAAAAATAACTGATTCCCTTCAATATCATCCTAATTAAGCTCCGAATTAGGGCTGCCAATTTGCAAATCCATGGTCGCCTCGGGGAAACAAGACAGTCAATTTACCTCAATATTGTTTAGGTATTTCATCCCTATTCTTGCTGTAGGTAAAACCTGATTGAACGCCTACGGTATTAACTGCTACTTCGTAAAGTTTATTGCAATATTAACACTTTGAAAGCGGGGAACTCCGGAGGGGAGTTCTCTGTGGGAGTTCCATTTTCGATACAAAGCGGAAAAATGACGGGATCGGCTACGAGCGTAGCGCGTAGCACTCGTCCGCAATGAAAGTGTTAAGTCGAATGTCGATTAAGAGTCCGTTTTTTTCATCATCACTAAGAATCCTGTTAGCGTCTTAACTTATGTGGAGATGATGAAAATGCAAACTGAATAAATTGATTATTTTTTTGTTTTTCATGTTTAGGGTTCCATAGTAAACAAGGAACCCTTGTAGTTTATCCGTCTGTTCACCTGTCCATCTGTCCGTATGTTTGTCCGCAGCATAGTTCAATGGGCGTTAGTACTACACATTTGCAATATGGCATGAGTATAAATAATGACGCCGACAATGTGGTGGAATATAATACAAGAAAAAAAAAATTTTTTTTTTCGGGTACCTCCCCTACAAGTATTTTTTTTTTGTTGTCTCATCTAATATCTATTATCGATGTTGAATCGTGTATGATTGCAAAATGGCTTCCTGACTAGACCTGCAGCTTCCTGCTTGGTCTTGATTTGAGCGAGATGAAATGTACTGAGTTGTGTTTGACTGAATCAAATTCACGCATCACACAATTTGTATTCTCCATAGTCCTCATGTAAATGCGTCAATAGGATTCTGTGTAGCCCATGATTCGATTGTAGCCTCGTTCCGTCTCAATAGCTATTGAAATAAACATCGTCACTTGTGCCCAATGTATCTACGGACCGTAGATTTAATTGGCATAAGATCGATATAAACCCTTTGTCCGCTGTCGCCGTCCGTTCGTCGAGCAATCTGAATTGGGCCTTTGATACATCGTTTAGATCATGAATATACTATAATATATGCGCTATGCTCTTTACTTAAGATGCCTTGTTGATCATTCTGTCGCTTATTTGATATTGAAACAACCTGGATAAGGCAGTAAACTTTATTCAGAAGAGAACCAAAGGATTTAATCAGTGGTTTTCTCCGCTTTCCTTTACGGCTCGGAGTCCTGAACCATTAAGACAAATATTTATGGATCAGAATGTTTTTGAGATGTGGGGCTGGCGCTGGCTTCTACGCATTTCCTGTACGGACTTTAGGACCAACATCTCCATATTAGGGGAACTTAAGATCTGCACACACCTCTAAACAGTCTGTCAACTACGGGTGCTTTCCTTTTTTGCATCATTGCGACCTCGTCGAAAGGTGGAGAGCAGAGTAGCTCGGGGCCGTCCACCAGATGGAGTAATCAAATCACTAAACCTACTGGACTCCGAGTACATCGTGCATGCACCGGGGCATTGGCGCCAGTGGCGAACTATCTGCACTGGGTGCTTAGCCAAGTTGCCAATCGCTAGCGCCTGCTAGCGCAACGTAGTTTTCCCTCTTTGTCGCACTAATAATAAGGAGTGACAGAGAGGGAAAACGACGATGCGCTAGCAAGCGCTAGCGATTGGCAACTTGGCTAAGCATCCTGAAATAGTACAGTAAATGACATATCAATCGCGATGGTGATTTTCATAATGAAGGAGGCCTGTGCTTTATGATAAGGGATAGTCCACACGCTGTACCAAAGCGGATTGGGAACTTCGCGGGTCTTCGCGGATGTATGTAGGTTCCCTCACGATGTTTTCCTATACCGAGCTTTATTATCTTTATTTAAAACTGTAATTATTGTTATTAAAGCCTATATAGTATCCCCCTGCTGGGCAAAGGCCTCCCCCCTAAGTCTCCAATCGTCCCGGTTTTGAGCATCTCAATGGCCAGCCGTTGAGATGCGCGTCCAGGTCGTCCCTGCACCTCCTCCTGGGTCTGCCAGCTGCTCGCCTGTCTTGTGGCATCCATTCCGTGCCTATTTTAGCCCACCTATCTGGGTGCATGCGTCAGACATGGCCGGCCCAGTCCCATTTAAGCTTGGCGGTCTTGACTCCAACATCAGCAATACGGTTTTTGTTAGTCGATCAAAAACGACCCAGTTTGAAGTCTAAGCTGCACACATGCATTTGCATAATTTCAAGTCAAGAAAGTTGCTGATACAACCAAAATCGTGACAACCTGCACTTCATTACCATTTTGACGTTCCTACCCGCTAGTTTGGCAACAATTTATGAGATAAGTGCATGTTTCTGTTCAACTTTCTGAAACAGCTATAAAGCGTGCTTTTCAAAAGTATACTTTAATGCTGTTTAAAAAAGGTTTTGTAAAAAGGTATGACAGGGCTTGGAAATGTATTCTATTAGGTATTTAAAAGTGCAATAGAACTTCTGTATTACAAATGAAGGAGAATTTATATTTTGAAAATAGTTCATGAAACAGATAAGGAAAGAAAGCTTTTTAAATATTTTAATATTGTCAAAGCGTGTTACACATTTATTGAGGCTACTAGTGCTACCACCATTCAACTATTTCTGTCCAATTTTACCTTAGTTACAAAAAAAGATACTACTTTGCTTAAAAAAGTTTGATATTCACAGTTAATTCTCCAGTGTCTTGAGTAAGCCATTGAACATTAAATACTTACGGATATAAAAAACGCTTATTATTTATTACTGTGATATTTTTGGTTCATATTTATACGTCATGAGTAACTTGCCTTGTTAATATTTTTAATAATATTTTATTAAATTGTAAAAATCTAATAACATTATTAACTACCTACACTTCATAATTGGAGTGATAAGATGTGAAGAACTGTTAATCAAAAATTTTTCAACACACTTGCTGTCTAAGCGCGCCATTGCTTGCGCGCCGCGCGTAGCGAGAGTAATAGAAAAGTGAAATTCCCTAGGGTGTAATAGAAATGTCAGTACGTCATTTAATAATATTATGTCTAAAAACTTATTTTTTGTCGGCAAGTGTGATGAAAAACATTGTATGCATCACGGTCGGTAAGCGGAATACTAGCTCGAGTCATAAAAGCCCTCCGCCTAACAGCGTCGGGCTTCTAACACTCTCGTTAGTAATTCCGTACTTACCTCCCTTGATGCACAATGTACTATTTTTAATGACGATTTAGCGTGAGTCTTCACTAGCATATGGAGTAGCGAATCCTGTATACTTATTTAGAAACGTAGACGAGTAATATACCTACATCGCGATCCAGCGTACAGATCAAAAGCTTAATTCGGTTTCGGCGAGTGCTTCATATTTTGGATGTCTTAAGGTTCAAAGACGGATGCCAAATCGAATTACGCGAGACTCTTAAGGCTGGTATGTTTTCGGGATTTTAACATACCAGGATGCTTAGCCAAGTTGCCAATCGCTAACGCTTAGTAGCGTATCGTAGTTTTCCCTCTCTGTCACTCTTTCAAATTAGTGCGACAAAGACAGTCAGCTGCCTTTCGTTTACAACTGACGATTAAGCGTTAGCGATTGGCAACTCGTCTAAGCACCCTGTGCTTAAATAAGTGAAATGTACTATGTCAAAAAACCGGCCAAGAACATGTCGGGCCATGCTCAGTGCAGGGTTACGCAGTTGTTCAAAAACGGCTGTGCCAATTATGTTGAAAATAGTTTTATTTTAAAATACTCAATAAGATGAACATATTCTATTCATGAGTTTTTCATATTCATCATTTGGACCTACGGATCAAATTCATAAAATAATATAGATGTATTAAAGCAGTCAGAAAGTTTTTAACGGTCTTTATCTTCAAAACTGAACAATTTTTCAAAATAGTTTAATTTATGGAATTAAACTATGATAAACTCGCGTATATTAATTAAATTTAACTTCACCCCGACGTTTTCTTGTTAATTTATTTAAATCTAACTAATCATGGGCCTTTGCGTCGGGAACCAATCTGGGCGGTTGGGATGGGTAGCTCCTAGCGTTTTTTCTGAGGTTTTATTTTATTTAAGTCAATATTTTAATATTACTTTTTTCTAATTTATTTTTTAAAATTTAGCTTGTAGTTAATATTATTCTTAAGTTGCCCTGGATACTTGAGGTGCTCGATGGCGGTGAGGCTCGGACACCTAAACTAGGTCATCCTGTATCTCAGGGTCCTGTCCCCTCCGCAACCGAGCATGGTGCTGGTTAGTTGATGAATGCATAATATGTACGCGGAAGTGTGCTCAGGCGTACCCGTGACCTCGCCTTCAAGCGTCTTGGCGGCAGGCCGTCGGGTTTTAGTGGGTAGACCAGGGCCTCATTAGCCCTGGGAGTCCCACATAACCACCCGGGTCCGTCCCCCGCGCCCGGGTGGTATGCGTAACGCATTTCCCCACGAAAAAAAAAAGGCCTCTCCTATTAACTATGCGTATAGACGCATTAGGAGGTAAATGCCTATAATTGCCACGCTGGGCAAGCGGATTGGTGATCGCAGTTATGTGTCCACTATGACGACGCTGCTGCCCATCATCAGTATTTTATCAAATAATGGTCAGTGACACTTCCATCCCTTAGTCGACTCTTACGACACCCGCAGGAGGAGTTGGGGTGGTGACAAATGTATTCTTACTGCCGTCACCTCACGGCCGGACTTACAATATAATGAAAAAAATGTGTACCGTACATGTACTTTCTTTTAGATAGTGATTACATTCAAACCAAAAAGTAAAAATGTTGATTTTAGGGACTAATTTGACTTTTTTTTTATGCGCAATTAAAAAGAAAAAAAAACCAGGATGGTTACTTGTTTTATAGAATCATCATCATCATCATGTCAGCTGAAAGACGTCCACTGCTGAACATAGGCCGTCCCCAAAGATTGCCACAATGACCGATCCTGTGCCACCCGATTTGTAGAATAAATCCATTAAAATCGCTGTGTCAGCGCTGCGGCAGCGTCAAGCCTAAAAATGGTATTCACTAATGCACTTTAAACGACACTAGCGCTCGGCGACGAATGCGGCGTGAGCTGGAACTACACTGAGTCGAGAGTTACCGCCTACAGTTCGACGACGAGCAGGGTGCTTAGCCAAGTTGCCAATCGCTAGCTAGCGCTTAAACGTCAGTCGTAAGCGAAAGGCAGCTAACTGTCTTTGTCGCACTAATATGCAAGAGTGACAGAGAGGGAAAACTACGATACGCTACCAAGCGCTAGCGATTGGCAACTTGGCTAAGCATCCTGTTCTACGTTAGTGAATACCGTTTATTAGCGTTGCGCTCTACGTCGAAGTGAAGGCTGTCTCGTCGTCGAGCTCGTTGACGAACGCAGCGTCGAATGTGTGAATAAGAGAATAGCATAGTTAAAACAAATAGATATAACAAAGAACATAATAATAAAACTCGTGTCTACAAGCTCATGTCACTTGGCATACTTTGTATTGTCTTGATCGACAGCTTGTGGTAAGCAAATTATATTTTAATACTGTCAATACGTATAATAGCATGTACCTGAAAAATTCGACCGATGTCCGCTAAGCTAGAATGGCTGAGTTGCTTAGGAATCACCCTCGAAAGCGGAGTCGTGGTTTCAAATCACCTCCGGCATTGGTAAACTAGGTATATTTTCTTTGGTATATGACATCTAATATTTATAACTTATATACAGTATTGTAGTGCTACTACTAAAAATAAAAACACAACTCAATCAATCAATATCAATCAATCAATATTTTGGACATCTTTACACAAATCGACCTAGTCCCACGGTAAGCTCAATAAAGGCTTGTGATGTGGGTACGAGGCGACGATATAAATAATAGACAGATACATATAGATACTTAAATATATATATAGACAGCCATGACCAAGGAACAAATATTTGTGATAAATATATACCCATACAAAATAATGCCCTCGCCGGGATTCGAACCCGGAACCTCCAGCTTCGTAGGCAGGGTCACTCTACCAACAAGGCTACGAACAAAACAATCTGAACATCCTCCTTTTTTGAAGTCGGTTAAAAACAATTTGAGTTCTTCCACAAAAAACATCTGCTTAAACTTATAATATTGTAGCATCGAGAATCCATCCGCTCTCTGCTAGTCTTTATATTAGTTCATTATCAGCTTGGAACTGAGGAAATGAAAAGTTTCTCATTTCGTCGGCGCCCTCTTATATAAGATTCAATTAAATTTAAAACACTCTACGATAAAATCTGTACTGCAGTTTGAATAAGAATGATTAAATTGATAATCGAAACTTGAAAACAGAACTTACAGTAAGTTTTTTGGCTGGATATTTTTTTAGTTTGTAGATGGACTCCAGTTATATTTACCTATTGACGTGTTATCCTCGTAAGTTACATTATATTTTAGATCAGCAAAACTTTTCTCATTGCCTTTACCCTGTAAAATATTCGAAAACGTTAGGATGTAGTTAAATGTAATTAATATAATTATGCGATATTAAATAAATTTAAATAGTTTTATTTCATCATCGCGGTATCCGAAGAAGTTTAATTCCTTTATTTTCTAGGTTTTGCGATAATCGCGCACAGTTAAATGATGAAATAGTAATTTACGACGCGGCTCTTTATAGGTCTAGGCTAGTAATTACAAGTAAAATTATTCTAGTATTCCCTCGAAAAAGTGTCGAAATTTTTTTTACCTATCCTAAAATAATACATTATTAATTAACATGCGTGTGGATTCATAGATCATGAAGTCTATTTGTGAATATGAAAATTTAATAGCGACCCGCCCCGGCTGCGTACGGGTACTAATACTATACTTACGTATAAACCTCCCTTCTTGAATTACTCTACCTATTAAAAAAATCTCATCAAAATCCGTTGCGTAGTTTGAAAGATTTAAGCGTACAAAGGGACATAGGGACAGAAAAAGTGACTTTATTTTATACTATGTAGTGTAGTAGTGATGTAAAAAAAAATGCTGCTAACATTCTCGACACCATACCAAAGCGCAGCATTTTTTAGATAATTACATTTTAGGTTTTTTTAGGTTTAATTTATAAATTTAAATTCAGTCTAATTCTTGGTTTTATGTAATTATTTATTTTATGTTTATCTAACTAATTCATAAATCAAATAAGATATTCATCGCTGGATAAACAAAATACCTACTCTCCGAGCTTTTTAAATGGTTTTCATTTACTAAGTAAGATAGCGTTTACAATTTCCAAGAATACCAAATAAGCTTGAGAATTTAAGTTGGAAAGAGCATTTTCTCATGTAAAAGGAAATAAATGTAATTAGTTAATCGCATTAAGACCGTAATTTAAGTGGGCGTTTATTTCGTTTCATCGCGTCGGGACATTGTCCTCGGTGTGATGAGAATATCTCTTACAAAACTTTTGACGTATTTATTGATAGAACATATGTAAATACAGGGTGGAAAGGAACGACGTTCCTTCCCGCTACCGACCTAGTCTACCAACCATTACGATGATTTTTCATATGGGACCAACATCGAAAGCGTACATGGAAAATTGACTTTTCCATACTATTGAACTCTAACTAATCACTCACTTTAAGTAAGGGGTTAATTTTTTTTTTAATATTTCGATGTTGGTCCCATACTGAAAGTTCTTCGTAATGGTTGGTAGACTCGATCGGTAGCGGGAAGGAACGTTGTCCCTTTCCACCCTGTATACACCGTGGGCTGTTATAACCAGAGAAAGGACTAATCTGCGTCATTGTTCGCAATAATATGGACATGACTCCAAAGTTGATTGAATAATTAATCCTTTAATCATTTTCAGAAAATTACCTATTTGAGACCGTTAACTATGAAAACCTTTAAAAATAGTCACCTGAAAGCTTCGATGTCAAATTTAAAGAAATAGTCACCTGAAAGCTTCGATATCAAATTTAAAGAAATGATTCGATTGATTATTCATTTGATCAACTTTGGAGTCATTCCACATTATTGCGAATAATGACGCACATTTGTCCTATCTCTGGTTATAACCCGAAAGATTTTAACCACTCATTTTTGATGTAAAAACAAACAAAAAAAAATTACATGAGTTATGTTATTTATGCCGAAACGATTTTTTTTTAATAATCGGAAGGGCTTAAACAGTCCACGGTTTATTATAGTATTTGATAATCTTGTGTTTGAGCTGGGAACTCAATTAGCGTCAGATTAAAAAAAGCTTAGTTGTAGTCACGTTTGTAACGACAATTAAGCACTAATAGCTCGGTCTCTGCATGCTACCTAATGTTGGTATCATACAAACAAATAATCCTATGGCCAAGCCTTTTCAAACAAGGTATGTTTCAATCGTATACACCGATGGGAGAAAATTCCCATTGTCCTTTCAGTAAAATCTCGGTTTTTTTTATTTTATTTGTATTGTGGCAGAACGTCATGATGCCCGTGACACAACTTTATGTGGAATGGAATTAAAAAAAGAGCACTTTGCCCGCCTATACCTTCAAGATTTTGTATTAAATCCATTAACGACCTCTTGTCCTAGTCGCACCTGAAACGTCATACTTTGCAGCCTATTATAAGAAACATAACAACAATATTTTATTGCATAATTTGAGAAAAATAGTTTTTCATACAAATATTAGTTACATATATTATGATCTCGACATTTTGTATGGGAAAGCGTTTTTAGGGTTCCGTAGCCAAAATGGCAAAAACAGAACCCTTATAGATTCGTCATGTCCGTCTGTCCGTCTGTCCGTCTGTCACAGCCGATTTACTCGGAAACTATAAATGCTACTGTAACGAAATTTGGTAAGGATATGTGTTGTATAAACCGCTACAGGATTATGATACTAAATTGTAAAAAAAAACCATTGGGGTGGGGGCCCTCCATACATGTAACTGAGGGATAGAAATTTTTTTTTTGTTGTATATAAGCGTGTGGGGTATTAATAGAAAGGTCTTTGAAAATGATATGAAGGTTTATAAATCTTATTTTTATTTAAGCAAATCGTTTTCGAGATATCAGCTCTCAAAGTCTGAAAAATGTGTCCCCCCCTCTATTTTTTAAAGTACGCGATATAAAATTCTAAAATAAATATATATTATGCACATTAATAAACTCTATCAACGATTTTTGGTTTGATTAAATTATCTCTTATAGTTTTTGAGGTAGGTTGATTTAACTGTATTTTTTTAATAATAAATTGATAATGGAACGGAACCCTTCGCGCGCGAGTCCGACTCGCACTTGGCCGGTTTTTTTTTGCTATTTTGGTATTTTACCCTTTCTAGATATGTAGAATGTACATATTAATGTGTTATCTTAGACTATTACGTTATCAATATGTGTCAGTATGATATCAATGATGGAATCAACGATTTTGGGTATTGAGAAACCACATATCATACACACGCCAATCGATTTACATGTATACAATTATCACCAAATAAATAAAAAATAACCTGATTTCAACCGATTTCTCCAAGATCCCCGACCAGAATACTAGGTGTCAACGGTACTATCTCGGGGTTATACTCGTTCGATTGAAAATCGAATCACGAAATCACGAAAATCGGTTCACGCGTCTCGGAGATTTTGAGAAGCCATACAACAAAAAAACAATCGAATTACGAACCTCCTTCTTTTATGAAGTAATAGGGATGATGACTGTAGTTAAAATAAATTATTTAACATTATGCACGACATAATACACGAAGAAATTACTACTAAGATGTAGATTGCAGTAATTTTTGTACAGAACTTCTATTTAATCAATTGAAAAGAACTTAAAAGAGTAGGTCATTTGGCAGTACTCAAACGTGACGTCACTTTTGAGTATTTCATATAAAATTCCATAGTGGTGATCGTTTTGACAGTTCGAAAAAAGATGCTGATTTGACTGCCAGTCATCATGTCTATTGCTTACAGGTAGACTGGTAAATGTATAATTCAATTTATTCAGCAATCAAAAAATTAACGATATTCATTTTTAATTATAAATATTGGATGCCATATACTAATTAAAGAAAAAACGACCAAGATGACCAACGTCGGACTCGGGACTCGTCCAATATTTATAATTTATATAGTATTAAGTAGACTACTGGAGAAAAAATAAAAACACAAATCAAAATATTTTGTTACTAAATAATTTGATTTGAGTTTTCCCATTAACTTCGATATTAATTATGATCGAGTAGTGATATATATTTGAAGAATTTTATGACATATTATTTTATGAAAAGTGCTTTAAAGTTGTCTAAGTTTTGGCAGTATCAAAAAAAGTATATGTAATTTTAGCTCATGCTCAAAGGTTTAATTATCTTCGAATATTATTTTTAATGCATATACAAATAATTACTTTCAACACATATGATTATAGTTTGCAAGTTTTTATATTAAATGAGTCAATGAATAGTTAGCAGAGCTCATAATAAATAACTTAAAAGGTAGGTAATGTTGAAAGAGTATTAGAGAAAATATTTGTTATTAATATTTATAACGTAAAAATGGAGCGTAGACTGCGCTGGCTAGGTCATGTTCACCGCATGAACCCCGAAAGACTGCCACGCCAGGTCATGTTGGGGCATATTGCTAACGCCAAAAGACCTACAGGGAGGCCAGTTCTTAGGTTTAAGGACTGCTGCAAACGTGATATGAAGAGTTTTGGAATACAACAAACTGGGAAAAGTGCGCCGATTTAAGACCCGAATGGCGTCATGACATTCAAGCTGGACTTTCTAAGCACGACGATGACTGATTGGAAGAATTAAAGCAGAAAAAGATTCGTCGTGCTTTACCACCTCCGCTAGAATCACGTTTTGTGTGCTTTTACTGCGGCAAGAAATGCCGCGCTGCTATTGGGTTGTTTATTCACCAACGCCGATGCAGCAACCCCCACGTACATGTGCTGCAACGATCATCTACTTAGATGTTGTGGCCAATGTTGATGAAAAATGGAGATCCGTAGGCGAACTAAAGTCACCGACATAGCCCTACAGATTAGCAAGGTGAAGTGGCAATAGGCAAGCTACATTGTGCGCAGAGCAGATGGCCGATGGGGTCGAAAAGGGCTTGTGGGAGACCACGGTTTGGCGAACGCAGGGTAGGCGTAGGGCGTCCACCTGCGACCACATATAACATAGACGTCTAACGCCAGCTCAAAAATGCCCCCAAAACCAATTGTTCAATTGTGCCAAGATGGGCAGGACATAGCGCTTTTCTTAACACCGCGCATAATATATATTATGTCAGCGCAACATACACTGAAAAATATTTACCAAAGTGACTTAGGTTGGCTATATTACGAGGAAACTTTGATATATATAACAAATCCTTGCTATGAAATTTACAAAACTAAAAAGGTTGAAGTCGATACCAGAGTTCTGGTTAAATCAACAAAGAACATTGTACATTATACCAAACAACTAGTGAAATCAACAAAAAACTGGTGTAATTAATTAATTTAGTAAAATGCCAACATAAAAAGTTTGGTAAAATCAAAAAAATATTTGTGATAGGACCCAATCAACCTTAATTTCCGGTTAGAATTACACAAGATCTGATAAATCCAACTTAGCATTTTTTTCAGTGTAGCTAATCAAAACTTTGATGGACCGATCACAACTATTTTTAAATGGTGGCTAAAGTTTTTATAAGTTAATATTGAAATTCATTACCGTGATGCATTGAAGAGAGGATGACAGTTGTCAACTAAAATTCAGGCTCGTTTTTGAAAGGCAATTTAGTATGGCGTGCGGCTTCCATGTTTTATTTATTCGTAGGCGTCCACGCACAAGATGGACAGACGACCTTAGGAAGATCGCCGGGAGACGCTGGACGCAGGTCGCTTCCAATCGATGTATGTGGAGGTCCAAACGGGAGGCCTATGTCCAGCAGTGGACGTGATATGGCTGAAATGATGATTATGATAATAAAAATATTATTTCTATTCATTAAAGTGCGAACGTTATCATTTAGTCAATTCTTGATATAATAGTAGATTACATGCCAAGAAATGTTTCGGATGACGTGTAATATGTGATCCGAGGCTTCCCATGTAACGGCCGAGGTGTGTATACTATTTTTCTGCTCAACGGAGCCGGCAGGCGGCAACTTAGCCGCAATGTGCTGTTTGCGACCGGAGGGCAGAAAAATATTATTTGATTAGAAATTATACGAATAATAAGAAAACAGTGACATAATTAGTTTTCTAAATGTCAACGCATTGACGTTAATATGACGTGTGGGTAGATCAAACACGGACGAAAGTAGCGGAGTTTATTAAAAGTAATGTTCCGATAGTTTTGAAATAGGGTAGGTTAACCACCTTAGTTTTCGGCCCCGGGTGTCAGAGAACTAAATTTATCTGGCCGAAAACCGCCTACCTATTATTAAAAGGTGAGCCGTTACAGAAGCTCTTACCCTCTGACATGATTCAATTCGCTGTGGAACATATTACGATCCTATTGCAAGAATAAAAACACATACAGGTTGTTATACCACTCACTGAAAACCTTGAACGGGATAATTTAGTAGGCTATACTGAACAAATTTTACTATAAGGCCAATCACGAAATCTAAAAAAAAATGTTTTTTCATACATAGTGACCGATAAAGAATTTTTTTTGGAGATTCCGGGGTTAGCTACATAGTAAAGGTTGTTCAGTATAACCTACCAAATCACCTCGTTCAAGGTTTTCAGTGGGTCACCACCCACTGAAAACCTAACCTAACACGATGGTATATGTTATAAAGGCGGTCACCCAACTATCGACGGCCAATCTGTCATCATAAGTGCGATACATACTCGTGTTTCAATTTTCTTGCTCTCGGCTCGAATGACGTGACTCGACATCGGGCGCATATACATAATAATATAAATAATATTTAAGCCTATTTAATGTCCCACTCTGCTGGGCACAGGCCTCTTCTCATATATGAGAGGGATTGGGGTATAGTCCCCACGCTGGCCCTAAGCGGGTTGGGAACTTTACATACACCTGAATTTCTTCGCGGACATCGTCAGGAACCTGTATAAGGTTCCTGACGATGTTTTCCTTCACCGAAAGCTAATGGGAAATATCGTCTGATATTCCGTACATTAGTTTCGGAAAATCTCAACGTCAAGTACGAGTCAAGATTTGAACCCACGACCTCCGGATTGAAAGTCAAACATCTAAACCACGGAGCCACCACCGCTTCATAGATATACCTCCCTTCCTTTGCTCAAAGGTTAACTGGAAGAGATCACTTACAGGGATAAGTTCGCCTTTGTACCTGTCAAATTCTTTGTACAAATGTGTATTTTTGCCTGTGTTTTGTGTACAATAAAAAAATTACATACATACATACATATACAGCTATGCTATTCTCTTATTCACACATTCAACGCTGCGTTCGTCAACGAGCTCGACGTCGAGACAGCCTTGTCTAAAATCCTAGCTGTTTTATTTGACATTAGGAATCGAGGCTGTGAGCGAGGTTGTGGGCGAGTTCGTCGCTGTTTTTCGTTAGAGAATACGAAGTTCGTACATTACATGTCAAACTCTCGATGCAGTGTAGTTCCAGCTCACGCCGCATTCGTCGCCGAGCACTAGTGTCGTTTATAGTACATTACTATAAAGGACGGGAAACGAAGGGTTACAGGCCAAGTAGATATATCTGGCCGAAGGAACTGAGGCCAGATAGGGATACGCGGCCTGTAACCCTGTTTCTCGCCGAGATTTGTATAGTGCTTTTCTCAAACTTGCCATGAAATAAAACAAACTGATTTCGCCGAACCATACTATTTCATTTGTAAATATACCAATAGTACAGTATCATAAAACATTAAAAAAAAGACATTCGCGCCTAACTTTTTTTAAAATCTGTTTGAGGTATTCTTTTACCTGGTGGTATAGACATCAGTTCTAAGGTTTTTTTTTTTTCTGTGGCTGAATGTCAAGACTTTGTGTCACAATTTGACGTTTCAAAACAAAAGACAGTCTGTTTGCAGTCCTTGGTGTGAAATAAATACATGAAATCTCTTTACATATCAACTTAGCATATGACACCGGAAACATAGTATTTCCGGGTTTAATTTAAAGTAAGTAACATCAACATTCCGTAGCAAGTTTGAGAAAAAGTACATTAGTGAATACCATTTTTAAGCTCGACGCTACCGCAGCGCTGACACAGCGCTAACAGCAAGGCGGTTTCCTTAGTGCTACATGGTTTTCTCATAATATGCATGCTATTGTCAGTACTGGACCAAATTAAAATGAGATCAATCGGAAAGCATCACCTTTTAGTTAAAAAAATAATCGTCATAATCGATTCACCCAGTCGATAGTTCTGGGTCGCGTTTTATAAAGTTACAATTTACAATTTCGCTGTTTGCCTCTCTTTCTAGCCAATATGTGCGTGCGTTAGAGAGGCAAACAGCGAAATTGTAAATTGTAACTTTATAAAACGCGACCCTGATGTAACAAACATAAAAAAGTTTAAACGATTGTTTAAGGTTTCAAACTGTATCTCTACGTAACAATCTATGGACATTTTTTTCGCTGGATTAGATGATTTTGGGAGAAATCCTGTACAATCTGATATTAATTAAACAGCTATCCTGTAAATAAGTTCAATGTGTTGGAAATCGGCATTTTTTTAGTATTTTCTATGGGTAGTTTCACTTGACCCTTAAATTATTATTTGCCAGTGTATAAAACGGAGCACTTCCGGCAATCGTATAGCAACGAAGTACATGAAAAACTTAAACGACCCACACAATCAAATTTATACCACGTTTTACAAATCTGAAATATCTTATGAATCCGTCAGTTCCATTTCAGAGACCTTCATCACGTTTATATCGTTATCCTATGTCAAACCATCATATCTGATTTTCTGTAAAGTTAAAGGACACTTTGGAAAGTGTATGCATGTGAGATGTACCTGGGTCTGGGTGAATAATTTTTTTGTCTGTTATGCCATGGTTACAGTCGCTTGAGTCACGCTGGTTTTATGCAATAGTACATTGTGTATTAAGGGCGGTAAATAAGAAATTGTGAACGAGTGTGAAAGTAAAGCCCAAGCCAAAGGCGCTAGTGCCACGACGTTATGTTGTATGCAAATCCTTGATTGCCCTAGGGCATAATGATGCATCTACAGCTCGCATCGTCGCAGCGCATTAGCGCATTTACCGAACAGGTGTGATGAAAAATTATAATAAGTACTTAAATTATGCAAACATGCACGTAATCCATTTTTGTAGGAGGCTCATTAAAGAAAGGGGTTATTTACACCATTTGCATATTTTAAGTAGCATAGTTTTGTTTAAAATCAGCGTGACTTAGGTGACCGTGGCAATAAGAAACCAAAAAGTTGATTCACCCATCTGCGAGACGCTTTTACCTTCTGCAAAGACTCTACAAGCCTCTGTCTTGGCTTTGTGTTTGGTTTAGTTCGTATTTTACATAATAACTGTTATACAGGGTGAAGCATGAGTCGTGAACAATAATACATCTTTCTAACTTTATAAACAATTAACAATCAAATGCCCCACAAGTTATTAAAAAAATGACAAGATATTTATTTATTTTTTGTATGTTTTTGGGTTTATGTTTTTATATTTTTGGCTTTTGGATATCCAAAAGGATTTTTAAGAAAAAATATGGAATAATTTAATTTACCTCTTCAAATTGAAGTAATCAATAACGGCGTCTTTGTCATTTCGTGTAAAATTAAATGATATTTACTACATTTAACATTTTAAATAGCTTTAATAGCCGTTATCATTTCTGAAAAAACGCCTTAAAAATTAGAAAAAGCCACACAAAATACAAAAAATAAATAAAAAGCATGACTATTTTATAAGTTACACGTGGAGCATTCATTTGTTAGTTGTTTAAAGAATTATAAAAACGGATTTACGTGTTCACTACTCATGTTTCACCCTGTATAATACATATTACATACAAAATAAATTCACACAATCACTAATTACCGGGCTTTTAATTGGTACTAGCTTATAGGCCCTAAAAATGCAAATAGCTTCACGATTCTCGGAGATATCGAGTAACATACCTTACATACAAAAAAAAAAACAGTCGAATTGAGAACCTCCTCCTTGTTTGAAGTCGGTTAACAATATTATTATTTCCAAAGGCCTTAGCCGAGTAGTTTATTTGCAAATACTATCATGTCACGTACACAAAGACGCAAACTTGGATTTAACTTGATAAATTTGTTCACAAAATGTAAATTTCATTTTCATTATTTATTATTCTGGAATTAAAATGTGAAGTAACTAGTTTATTTTGTCAAAAAGTATCGAATTTAACTAGGTAGTACTAGACTAAAATAAATGATTTTTCCTGACTAGTGCGGAAAAGTAAACTTTGCGAACGCTTCGCGTGCGTAAATTTCTCATTTTAAGGCACTTGTTATGAAAAAAGTCGATACATGTGTAAATACTTATTTTTAACTCGGGTGATTGTCGCCCTCGTTTCACTCGGGCTCCACCTTTCACCCTCGTCGAAAAATATTTTTTTTGCACTTGTATCGAAATGTACTATTTGGTCATATATTATCTACAAATTAAAAGTAGGTACACACTAATTGATATTTTACTCAAATATGGTTAAGAGTCTCTTTGGGTCAAAAATCTTGTTTTCTATACGTATGTTATGTTTATACTTTTTACCTGTTGGAATCATTGGGTGGCACGCTAAGTTAACGTTTGATCACTAATTAGGTACACAAATCTAATGTTTAAAAACTTTAACTTTGTATCTTTCTGGGTTTGTTTCTAAGATTCTCACCTAAGGTGTATTTAAATGAAAAGTGCCATCACCAGCACTTATCACGAATTAAACATTTTTACCTCGAATTTAAAATTCGTAGCTAATAATTATATTACGAACCTTTTCGATCCTTCAATTATAGTATTTTATGCATCCCTTGTTTAAGAGAGGTCTAAAAAGGTGAGTGGCGTGGGTAACAATTTTAGCCGCAGGCGAAAATTGTTATTCAAGACGCCAAGACATTTTTTGATTTCATTTTTTGACTCAGTTAAGCAATGTTGTATACAATACTTTTTCTACGACCAAACACTTATTTTCAAATAAAATTTCAAATTTGAGAAATATTTTTAGTCAAACACATTTTTATTAATCATCAACATCGGCCTCTATGGTTTACGATGAATTCATCAGAAATTACATTTAAAATTAGGTTGGCATTACATGGTTTTCATTACGTCTTGTATACACGAGGTGTCTTATAATCCAAAAACGCATTGCGTGTATGCCCGAATGCGTTTATAGGGAATAGACAATATAGACTTATCTTGACATCTGTAAGATAGGGGCTTAAGGTGGGTTTACGACTCTGTAAATGACAAAAAAAAGTAAGGGAGCAGAAAAAATTTTTTGCACTACGACAATAATACGTAGATATTTTCAACCTTCACACATTTTAGTTAACTTATTTTTAACTGAAGCTCTACTTCGAGCGTTAGTCAGGTTAGATTAGATCAGCTCCACATTATTTAACAGGATGTTACCAAAATAGTGATTCGTGTCGTGTATATGCACATTTATTATGAAATTATAATTTGATAAAAACATTCAGTCTATTTTGTATGGAGGGATATTCTAACTCGATGACCGGTTACAAAAATGTTTTCTTCTTTTCTTTTTTAATAATAATATTATATTGGGTAGGCTTTAACGGATCACCGCTATTTCAATGATGTTACTTTTACAGCCTCGTTCAAAATACAGGGTGAAACATGAGTCGTGAACAGTAATAAATTTGTCTAACTCTATAAACAACTAACAATTGAATGCCCCACAAATTACTTAAAAATTAACATATTATTTATTCATTTTTTGCATTTTTCGGGTTTATGTTTTTGTATTTTTTGGCTTTAGGATATCCAAAAGGATACTGACAAGACAGAGAAGACAAATTAATAAAATAATTTAAATTACCTCTTCAAATTAAAGTAATTAATAACTGTAAATTTGTTATTTCGTGTGAAATTAAATGATATTTATTACATTTAATGTTTTAAATAGCTTAAATAGCCGTTATCATTTCTGAAAAACATCTTAAAAATTTGAAAAAGCCACAAAAAATACATAAAATAATAAAAAAACATGAATATTTCTAAGTAACTTGTGGAGCATTAAGTTGTTTAAAGAATTAGTAAAACGTATTACTGTTCACGACTCATGTTTCATCCCGTATATCCATCAGATAAAATTATCACTATCCTTTTCTTCGAGCACGTAAAGGTCAGCAAATATTTATCTGACGGATATTTTTCTTACGAACCGCCTATAATCGTCAAATCGTTCGCTTATGATTGGACGGTATATTTAACTGTAATCACTGGGGCAATCATTGAAGTGAAATGAAATGAAATATATTTATTCAAAGAGCGATTTATTAGAGATTTTTCAAAGAGCAACATTAATATTACAATGCTTATGGGTCCTGAGCTAGGAATCCCTGTGTTACAGAACCCAAAGAAGTAACAACGGGAAGTAACAACATCGGGGGAGGACTATGTTCAGCAGTGGACGTCTTTCGGCTGAGATGATAATGATGATGTTCCTGCTGGGTAATGTTGATCAGCCTGTCAAGGTTGGAGCTATACCTCTACGAGTACCTAATTGCGATCTTCTAACTTCTTTTTTATGTTAATCTAGCTATCGTTGAATAATCTGTCGTTAATTTTACTACCACCAAATTCAAAATTATACCTATTTGACATTCTTCACACAAAGTAAGTAATTGAATACAAAAGTTCATCAGGAGTTATGGATTTGTAAAGCCAAAGTTCCTATTTCAGTGGCTTAATTTTGATAAATTATATTTTAATTTATAATTAAATTGACTTAACCTTGATGGAATTAATCATATTAAATTAAGTAGTATGATTAATATTATTGTCAGATATAATATACGGTACTAAATTACGTAAGGGCTGATTTTTCAATCTTCAGTTAAAAGTATCCGTCAGTTAAAAGTATTACCATCCTTATCGCTGGTCATCAGTCAAAAAAGGATAGAGTTAACATTTATTTGACAGTTACTGTTAACTGGGGTTTGAAAAATCAGTACTAAGTGTGATTTATACAATCAACTATTACCATTCGCCTTTGTACCTTTTTGAATTGTTGTGAATATTTTTTTACCTGTTTTATTTGTGTACAATAAAGAATTTACATACATACATACATATTACATTATTTATTCAGCTTAGTTATTATTATTTTTTTTAGTTTGGAAGCTAGTAAGTGAAGCACATTCTAAAGTGTAGTATATTATTATTTGCATAAATAGGTAACTCGAAAGCACATTGTAATACTGAAACATATACCTACTAAATAAACTGTGATACTAAAAAGTTGAAATAATGTTAGTGTTAGGCATCGATCGTTTTCAAACTCTTTTTTCAATTTTCCGTCGAAACGTAGATATGAACAAAAAAATTATATGTAAAAATAAACATTCAATCACGTACCTATGTACCTATCCCACAGAAACTAAATGTATCAAATCAACAGATAAGGCAGATTTTTTCGGTTGAAAAAACTTTTTACAGTTTTATTGTCAACGGATTTGTGACTAAAAAGCTGTTAAAAAACGCCATTGAATATTTGTTATTTAATCGCCTATATTGTTACATTTGATAGTAGGTATTACACATATTCTGTATTGTTTCGTAATAAAACATGGGATTACCACTTTTTTCCACGGATCCTGACTTCTATTTTATTTTCGCTGTTTGGCCCAGGGATTGGATATCGGATACCTATCCGGTTTTTTCTTCGTACAAAATAACGGTTCAAATTTCGTTATTTTTCGTTCTTCGGTACCTTTATAAACTCACTGCTACTGCCGTAATTTAAAAATACGATGTTGTTAAAATATATCAGCACTACATAAAGAGTAGATATAGAACATTTTAAAATATTGGGCTATTTTGAGGTTTTTCTAAAAAACCGCTTTCGATCTCTGGTTTGGCCAGTAAGTAGTTGCTAAAAAGTTCTTCAAAAAGTTTTTTAACAGAACCTGAAAGATGACTAAAATTCAAATAATGTTAGGAACATCCTTAAAACTCAGTACCTAGCTCACTGCTTTTCTCAGCTTCGATGTCTTGGGCCACCAGTTCCCTGGCCCGATGTCTGGTCAGGTGGGTTCTAGAACGCCCATGCCTTATTAGGGTCCTGCTAGAATGACGCACATGTTTCACAATATCACCCTTATATTCACTGTGAACCAACGACGCGACGTATATGAGGATGAGCGTGCGAATCATCGCGGAGGCATCGTGCGTGCGGTCGCCACGAGCGCTCGCGGGCTACTGAAGTAAGCCCAAGTTTTGAATTTGGAATCCAGTTTGTCAGCGCAAGGATTTGTTGAAAGCGGCCAGTAAGTTTCGATTAGATTTTGTTTAGTGCAAACGTTTATTGGAATAGGGATGTGTTTTGCAGATTTACGTTATCGAGACGCTAAACGAGTTTCTATCGGAAAATGTTGATGTAGAGCCTACGATATGCCACTGTAGACACCGCATTTTGTTTGAAACTATTGAAAATGTTTACCTAAGAGTTATTTTCATGAAATAATAACTCTTCTTTCTTATTTTACGTTTATGATTTAGGTGCAAAGGAAGTGAGTTTAGATACGATTTTGCTTGATGTTAAATATTGTATTTTGTGCATTGCCTGAAAAAAAGTCGAGGTCATAGCTAGAGGTTCCTGACTTCCCAGTGTACATATTATGAATCTGGGAGTTAAAATTGATATTAGATAATATTACTGTAATTCATTCATTTACATTCCCATATTATTTATAAATTAACTGGATAGGATCAGTCCGATTTTATAGGTACCTACTATCCTTCTTTATTCAACGAGACTACCTCTTGAGGCTCCATCAGCTATATGCGTGTGATTGAGATGAAATGCCCGAAATTACGAATGCCCGGTTCACATTATTCCAGTAGCATTTCAGTCAAAAAAGAAATTATTAAATTATTTGAAGAAATTAAGGAAAAAGTAAGGAGTGTTGTTAGTCTACGTTTTTATATCGTTATTTTTAGTCCTATGTACTATGTACTGCTAGCATGTTTTGGTGCGAAAAATACTGATCACCATTTTCTGTACAAGAAATAGCGCGAATCATGACAAGTTGATCATCACTGTGACTATGACTGCAAAATGGTACATTACGATAGAAGTACGAAACGATTGGATAGCGATAAATAAAACACCACCGCAGGGACCAGAACCGTTATTTTCTCCATACAAAAGAACGGTTCTTTTTTCCTTCTTTTTCGTTCTTCAGTATATAAATTCTAAGTTAATAGAGTCGGTAATTTAAAAATTTGATATTGTAAAGAGGCTCCGTAGCGTAGTTTGTAGTGACACTGCCTATGAAGCTGTAGGTTCTGGGTTCGAATCCCGGCGGGGACATTATTTGTATATTTATTTATCACGAATATTTGTTCCTTGTATCTATCTATTATATATATCGTCGCCTGGTACCCACATAACAAGCCTTAATTGAGCTTACCGCGGGACTAGGTCGAATTGTATAAGATGTCCCAAGCCAAAAAGAAATTATATAAAATATCGAGTAGTACATAAAGAGTATAAAACAATTTTAAATATTGGGCTATTTCGAGGTTTTAGTAAAATAGCGGTTTCGGTCTATGCACGACCGAAAAGACTGCTTAGGTCATTGTCAGTTCGAAAAACAAAAGTTGTCCACTCGGTGGTCAAAAGTTAACAGCTTTTAAAAAATTGTTACGATTTGATTGCATAGGGCTATAGATCGGGGAACCTAGTTGTATTGTACCGTTCATTGTTTTATCCCAAAATTAGGACAGGAATTCCTTAACTTTAGGTCCGATACGACGATAAGACGATAACCGAAAAGACGATAATCTAAATCTGACAATGACCCGTTTTTGTTACGAAACATGTTACGAATTTCCTTTTTACGCACGTGTATCGTACGACGTTTTTCAACCTGACATGAAATGAACCACTTATCGCACTAATGTGTAAAAAAGCACCATCAGTACTGAAAAGGAAATTTCATACTGATTGAGTTAGCTTTTAACTTTATTGAATTATTTTATGAAAAATTCACTCAGTATTTCTGACTGCGCGAGTAATCAAATTCCGTTTTAAATAAATCGGTCAGAGGATTTAATCTTACTTCGTGCTTATTTTGCAACTCGATGTTAGAGTCTTTCACAGGTGTATTCCACTAGAATGTCGGGTACGTGACGCTGTTCATCGTGTACACCTAAGAAAGTTACAATAGTACATTGTGTATTAAGGGCGGTAAATAAGAAATTGTGAACGAGTGTGAAAGTAACGCCGAAGGCGCGGGCTTTACTTCACACGAGTTCATAATTCTTGTACCGCCCGTGGCACACACAATGTTTTTCATCACACCTGTGAGGCAAAAAAGTAAATAAAACAATATATTTTCACTAAACTACGGAGGGGATGGGGCC
>JALPQI010019859.1:0-18084 GCA_025490895.1 Thaumatotibia leucotreta | reverse complement strand
ACCTTGTTTGTCTCTTTTTCCTTATGGAATACATACTGAGATTGTAAAGGATGACAATAGTTTGTTCAGGTATGTCTTAATACACGGAATCTTCCCTATATTTTATCTGTGAAGTTAAACGGAAGCACAGATAAAATATATACATATATTTTATATGTCTATGAACGGAAGCTTCACGCCATACTAAATTGTCTTTCAAAAACGGTCCTGTCATTTCGTTGACAAGTGTCAATACATGACATGACGTTAATTAATTTCTGCGCTCATTTTAAAAACAATAAAATTGGTCGTTCAAAGTTTTGATTAAAACGTAGTTATTATATTCTCTTTGGTTTTGATTAGCTATATTTGTCAAAGACATATTTAATCGCTACACAAAACGTGATTATCTTCGTTGATTTCGTAGAGTGGGGGATAGAATAGCGAAAATGCTAGTTTGGTCTGAATGCACCTTAATATGCGCGATGTTGAGAAAAACCTCAGAAAAACTGAGAAAAGCGCATGAATGTAGGAGGAAAAGCGGTAAAAAAAACGTCAAAAGAATAGTTTGTCAGTGTCATGAGTCACTGTCCGCTGTTGTTTTGACTTTTGTTTGACTCGAGCTGTCAAGTCAATTTCAATATTTTCAATTTCAGTGGAAAGGGAATTCAAAACTAAGAAGTCGTGTGACTTGTTAGTTGTGATGAGCTAAAAAGATTTTTATCATTCAAACCATTAACATGCGCATATTTGTCATAAAATCTCAAGGCCGCCGGCGCGTTATCTATTCTAATAACATCTTATAACGTAACGTGACAGAGTAGACCTAATTAAAAATACTAGCGCAACAATTACGAGAAGCGACATATATGTATATTACTAAATGTAAATAAAGTTATAAGTTGTTTTATTTGACGTTTTTTTTATATTATATGAAATGTCTGTAGTAACTTTTAAAGGTGTTGTAGATAGGTACAATGGTATAACAGTGGACTCACAGGAAGAGCCTTGTGATCCTAGTTGTTTTATGAACCAGTTAAAAGGTGAGTCACAATCTGAATAACTTTGTTTTCCTTTTCAAATACATATTACGCACAGGATGTTATTATCAACTAATATTAATCAAATTAGGTACCCATATCAAAAACTACATTACAAAGATTCTGTTGGCATACATAAATGGGTTTAAACAAATATTACCAGACATAATTACTAGCTAAATGGTATAATAAGGTTTAAAAGCTGAAGCAATAAAGTTTGTACTTTACTCAAATGATTTTTAATTCAAATTTGAGCTTATAATTAATTGTTTCCTGATTATCACATGGCATGAAACACATGTTTTAAATAACTCTATTGTGCTTGTATTTCAGACTCTCTGGTTAAATGGACTGAAGAAGAAAAGAGATGCATCTGGTTTAAAGTCAATATCAATAATGCTGCGTGGGTTCCAATCCTAGCCAATGTGAGTATTGTGCACATTTTTTTAATGAATGAATGTTTATAACATATTTTACCTATTTGGTATTATTTATTTCAAGAAAGGCTTTAATTATTTTCATTTTAAAGGCCATTTTTCATAACTTACCTGCTGTAGAGTGACAAATGAATTAACCATGACTAAAAAACCTCATGATGCTCAAGAAAACTAATCCTAAATTGTGTAGTATTTACATGATCTAGGAATATTTTAGCATACTTACTATGCCTGAGTCATTTCAAATGATACACCATTATCTAAAATTTTGAAATCTAGGTGCTTATGTTGGCATTGTTGGAAGGGATTTTGTACAATATCACTGCATTTGCATTGCACATTGTTTGGCACAAGGTTAATTTGTACTAAAATGGGAAATTATTAACAGTAGAATTTTGAACCTACCTATGCTGATACACTACAGTCACCAATAAAATAAGCGACAATTGTTTATTATAAAAACATTTGAGTATACATATTGGAGCGGCCAGGGCATGTAATGGGTGAGGTATTGTAATGGTATTGGAGTGCTTGTTGAGATACTTTTGAGCTCCAGGGCAGCTTAGATATATCCTTGTCTTGCCCATCAGCTATGGAAATATAAACCAAATAAATTTAAAAAATAAAGTAACTGTTTCTTTGTTTTACATTTTACATAAATCAAAAAAATTGTGAGTGCAACATCAACCTAAGCAGGTTTTTTCATTTGTAATTTGACAAAAATCTAATATAGTAACTACCAAAGCAGATAGAATTCAAATATCAAACAATTGACACTCAAATTGAGCCTAATTGAATTTGTTAGTTATGCATTATTGCACTATCTCCGACGATATGTTCTTTAGGAATCACAATAGGCAGGAGGAGGATATCTGATCGCGACTGTACCAATTTCAAATTATTTTCAGGAAGGCTTCAACTTTCACCATGCTAGAGATGATTTTGTCATGATGTACAAGTGGCTACCTACGGATTGCTCTCACAACTTGCCTCCCTCCTGTCACACAAACCTAGGAGTGGGTGGCATGGTGTTCAATGATAAGAATCAGTTATTGATTGTTAAAGAAAAATCCCTTGATTTCCCTCACTGGAAACTTCCTGGAGGTTATGTAGAGAGAAGTAAGTAAAATAAAATGATTACTTATGATGCATAGGTATAGTTGTATTGCAAAATAGATGCAAAAATTGTCAAAGTACCAGATAGCATATGATAAGAAACCAAAATATAATAAAATAAGGGACAATTGTTTATTATAAAACATTCGAGTACACAGTGCAGGTAAAAAAAAAGTGAAATGCATAAAATATGTATTTATACACTGCCATAGTTGGCCAATGGCTGGTTAGTCAATCATCATTTAAAGCAGATGGGCAATGTATTTTAGACAGGCTTTAAAGTACAGTTGAGCATGTTATCTGACATCATCTGCATACAGAGTGTATAAGTAGCCATTATGTATTTACTTAAGTTTTTTTGTAATTTGCAGGTGAAGATATTAAAGATGCTGCCATGAGAGAAGTATGGGAAGAAACTGGTATTAAAACATCTTTTGAATCCATGATAACATTAAGACATTCACACAAATCTATGTTTGGGAACTCTGACATTTACATAGTAGTAAAGCTGAAAGCTGAATCAACAGAAATCAATAAATCTGATGTAGAGATACAAGAATGTCGGTGGATGGATTTAGAGGAATACTTAAATCATCCTCATGTTCATGAATTCAATCGCTTTCTAGTAAAACAAGCATTGGACTTGGAACAAAGGAAAATTAAATTAGGTCTACACCAACAGACAATAATATTTCCTAATTTTAGGCGGGATGTTACCAACCTTACAATTGAAGACTTATGAATGTTGAGAATTGTATGGTGACAAGAATAATTATTTTTCAATATCTATCTATACCCATCTAAATCATTATACCTACCTATAGTACCTATTTAATGAAGTGTGAAGTGAATAGGTACTACTTTACCGGTTTATATCGAATGCGGATAGTTTCCAGAAATATTGTTGATTGTAGGTAGGTAAATACCTACCTAGTTGAGAGGTTTATTATAAATAAATGTTTTTTTTTAAAGCAATCATCTACAAACTCATACACAGTGTACTGTCCGTTTGTGACCCTTATTACAATATATATAAGACTCACAAATGGTTAGGTAGTTAAGTGTGTTGTCGATTCTACCATTATAATAATGAATGACACTATGCAGTCTCGTAAGAGTATAGTAGGAAATTTCTAAGAATTAACTTTTGGCACTTTAGAAATGAGCCTTATGTACATGACGTTAAGACTATCGGAAAAACGGTTAGCCTTACCCTCATATTAATAAGGTTTAATCTGTAACTCAAAAGTTCATTCTTAGAAATTTCCAACTACTTATAGAAATTATAAAATGGCAATACTGTAGAGAACTAGGGACGACCTTTCAAATGAATCCCAACAACTTTTTGTTAAACAATACCCTTTACATAATTAGGTATTTAGATTTAAAAATATGACAAATGTATACGATTCATCGTGAGACTGAGTCAGAACGGCGGGTGTATCCTCGCAAACATAATTATAAATGAATAATGAATATATTAAAAAAACGACTATTTAGTACCTTTGAAAAAGAGAGCTACGTGAAGAGTTAGGTACACTTTTCTTGAAACTATAGTACCTACTTATTAATAATAGTACAATTTTAGTAAATTATTTTTTGGCATAGGTAGGTATTCATTTTGTATTTGCGAGGGTACACCCGTCGTTCCCTTGCAATCCATTAATGTTAGGTACTCTTTATGTCCGATAACCGCAGACATCGTACATTTTATATCATTTATTGTTGCGCCAAGAGCAAATAAAATAAAATACCTACCTATACGTTGATTTTCTTCCTAGAATACAATTTAGGAATCATTACTCCTACTGTTATGGTACTGAAACTGCTACCTACAGGTTACGAATTACGATGTCTGCTGATAACAAACAGTAAGGGAATGGGGAAAAACATGATCACAATGCTTTGTGGCGGGTTATCAAGTGTGACTGTGAAGTAGTAGTATGTGTCATATAAATAGTCACCAAAGTTATAATTGGCTGGCTACTTTATTTATTTTTGTACCTACTGTTCTTTGTTATGGGTGCATCAATTATTGATGTGCAAATTGAAAAATATTTGACGATATCCGAATTAAAACGACAGGTGTGGTATCATACTAATTGTAAATGCATTACTTTCATCTAAAATAAATTTCAAGTTTGAATATATTACCAATTATTATAAATAAATACCTAATCTATAGAGCAATTTTTTTTTTGACGTAATTACACTGCATTATTGTATATTTTATGTCTAATAGGTATTTAGAACTTGTTACTACTGTTGTAGATAGTGTAACTGTATTTATTTATTTAAATTGTTAAAAACTATTGAAAAATGATGACATTTTATTTATATTTCTGCTAAATCTAAGAAAAATTTCAACACCTATTAGTAGGTGGTAAGACTAATAAGTATATTTCAAACTGAGATATTGTCGAGTTATTCCCACCTGATACCACCAACACCAACTTGACACCAGTGGTAACAACTGGGATTTTTTTCCCACCTGTTACCACTGGGAACAACTGGGAATTAAAATTCCCAACTGTTACCACCAAACTAATTATTTTAGTAACTAACAAAATATTTTAGTGGTAACTAGTGGGAAAAAAATCCCAGTAGTTACCACCAAGTACTCTGGTGGTAACAGGTGGGAAAAAAATCCCAGTTGTTACCACTGGTGTCAAGTTGGTGGTAACAGGTGGGAATAACCCATATTGTCGTGTAATAAAGTAAATTACAGAGTCCATTGGAGATCAAGGCGGGAATCGAACCCGCACTTTTAGCTCACGCAGCTACAGCTCTTAACATTTGCTCAAGTATGGCTACGTGTTATAGTATAAGGGGTGTTCTGATCAGTGATCACACTAAATCCTTCTTCGAATTTATGTTATCATGTGTAAAAATAGACTTTTGTGACAACGTTTGTGGTTGGAAAAGTCACTCTGCACAAGCTGTAGAATCATGTAAAAATGTGCATGGAAGCACCACATGAACAATAAAATTCTTTCCAATTAATACATTTTTTATTATTCGTTCCACCCTATTTACTAACAATAATTACAATTTCCAAATGAAGTGACTATAACTTAGTACCCAAACTATTGTGAAAAGAACGATTTCTGGAAATATCAGTATTGGAAAAATGTGGTAAAACATTTAATTAGAATGATGTTAAGGGAAGAGTCATAAATTCATAATTCATTAAGTAAATCAGTGTACATCAAATAGTCCATTTAAATGTCCTGCCTAAATGCAGGTTGTCAAGTTGAATTGTTATAAAAGGTACTGCTTTCCTTATATCAATGTAAGTACCTACTACTTATTACATTGTTGTAATATGAATAGATGTTCACTTGTTATGGACACAGCTTAAGCTGATATGTTATTTATACAAACATAAACCTATTGCCCAATATTAGTCATATTATATTTTTTCAATCTAAGTCCGGAGCTGAAGCATTGTGGCCCATGTAGTCTTCTTCATCAGAACTGTCTGCCGCTTCACCAATCATTGATTTTAGGAGCCCACCAAACATTGAGTTGGCATTTTTAGGGTCATGGGGAATCTCTATTCCAAACCAGATGCGTCCAATATTGTCCAAATACACAGAATAGTTTGGATCACGCTTTATACTAATTGCATACCAGTTCCTTAGAATCTTAAATTGAATTGCGTGTTTCCTGTAACCAAAGTTATAATTTAGTAATTATTAACATGAAAATAGGGGATAAAAACTTCTGAGTCAATAATGTTCCAAGGATTATGATTATACAAGTTGGGTGGTCTATTTAAACAACCAAGCAACCTACAACACTCACTAAAATAGTAGTCCAAAAATTTCAATCAAGAAAATGATGAATTTAGATCTTCAATTAGAACAGTGGAAGATGATAATTTAAATTTGACAATGTTTAGAATTTTATTTGTCCCAGTCATATTTCAAATTCTATTATCAAGAAAGCTCTACATTTGTTTATAACATTTATATGTGTAGCATATTTACTTACTGTTCAATTGCACGTAAAAGGAACCAAAGAAAATTGAGTAAAGGAAATAAATAGGGTGGGCCTCTGTCATTCTTTATAGTTGGGTGCGAACCGGTGTATTTGTTGAAAGTCTCAGTCGCCATTTGTATATTTCTTAGACAAAGAAATTGCAGAACTGCTTGTGCTATGAACAAGTCTATTTCTGACTTAAGGCCTTTGGTAGTATGCAGCTCTATGAGCATTGTTGCATATGCAGATCCATCACTTGAGTGTAAGAAATGCCTGTGTGCAGCAGTGTATTTTTTCTCTCTCCAATACACTTCAGCAATTTTCTGAAACATACCAAAGAAAGATTAAATAAGGATTTTATAAGGTTAGTCATCAGAGTAGCTCATCAGAGGTTTAAATTTTGCTTAGTTAATTTGAATATTATCCAATAATGGGTGCTTGTATTTGTTTTGATGCTTTTAAAAATAATTCAGAAGATTCTTATTGGTATCTAGTGGTATGAAAAAATAACAAGTGTATTAGAAATTATCAAGCTTACATGGATGTTCAGATAAGGATAGTAATAAACTTATCATTGGCACAATCACAAAATATTACAGACAAATAATTATTACCTTGTGGAGTAGTGGATGGCCTTTTTTATTGCTGTCCATTGACCACTTAACTGCATTAGTTAAGAAAGTTTCTCGTTCTGGGATGGTTGGGTTCATGATTTCAAATATATTAGCTACTTTTTCAATCCATTCTTCACTTGGTTGTGTTTCTGATTTTGTCAAAACGTCCAAAAGCAAAATACCGAGGTCTGCACCGCTACCTTGCTGGTCACGTTGCAAGAGTAGTGTCGCACCTTCATGCAGCAAATTTAATAGATCAGCGTATTTCTTCTGACTTAGGTACCTTGAACACGACACAATCACCATAAAATAACAGTCACAGGTAGCAAAATATGCAATAAAAGTGATAGTCACTACCTGAAATAAAGCGTCCGATACATTTGATGAGCTTCATAGTATTGACCAGAATTTACGGATGCTGCTAACTTATCCAGCACTCTTCTAACACCTCTTTCCCCACGTGCCGCCATGATTTTTATCGAGAAGAAAGTATATCTTGAAATTTTTTAATTTCGTGTTCACTTATTGTACGCCTTAAGAAAAGTCATTTTTGTTTCATTTCATCGGTATAGTGAAGGTGGCATGGATGGCAGATATGAAAATAATACTAACTAATTTAAATGTAATATATACATCTCTCACCAGCACTACAACCAAAACATTATTCAATAACAGACAGAGACAAAAGGAACTTTTTGATTTAGTAGCATACCACATAACTCTGTTACGTTCAGAAATTTAACAAATTTTCCGGGTTGTAATAACTCAATATTTTTGAACGAAAGTTTCATAAATCTTTATATCGATAATGATAATTTTTAGGGTTCCTAGTTTAGTAGAACCCAAAGAATATAATTATAGAACTTAATAAGAACCCTTAATAATTTCGCCATTAATTGTTGTCCGCAGCATAGCTTAGTGGCCGTTAGTACTAGAAATAAAATTTACAATTTGGCACGTACCTATCCTCCTGGGTCGCGTTTTATAAAGTTACAATTTACAATTTCGCTGTTTGCCTCTCTAACGCACGCACGTATTGGCTAGAAAGAGAGGCAAACAGCGAAATTGTAAATTGTAACTTTATAACGTTACTGCTGATGTTGTTCAACCAATGTGTAGATGCAGGAATTTACCCTGATATATTAAAAATAGTAAAAATTCACCCAATTTACAAGGGCAAGGGTGATATGCACCTGCCCAAAAACTTTCGGCCTATTTCCCTGATTCCTGTATTATCAAAGCTTTTTGAATACTTACTCAGCTCTAAAATAATGATGCATTTAAGTTCCAACAACCTGCTAAATAAACAACAATATGCATATCAATCAGGCCGATCAACTACCGACGCAGCTCGCGACGTTATCTCTCGGGTGATGACGCATCTTGAGAATAAGCAGCAGGTGGCAGCAATTTTCTGCGACCTCTCTCGTGCTTTTGAAACGATAAACCACTCGCTCTTACTACAGAAGATAAGTAAATATGGTTTTATAGGCAACTTCCTTGGTACTATTGCCTCATTCCTAAAAAACCGCAAACAAACCACTTGCGTCCTAAACACACGATGTGAACTAAAACAAATAGGCGGTTGTGCCGTACCACAGGGATCGAGCATGGGAAATAACCTTTTTCTCGCACTCGTTAACGATATCACCTCGGCGTCTCCCGATCTGGAGTATGTAATGTATGCCGACGACACTTGCATTATAGTAGCCGCGGATAGTTACAACATGCTACAACACAAAGTGAGTGTAGCAATGGTTGAGGTGAATAAGTGGTTCTCAGCCAATGGAATGACTCTAAATCTACAAAAGACCAATATCATTCACTTTCAATTAAGAAATACAAAAACTTGCTCCCTAGATATTAGAGTTAATGATATTTGTGTTCCCCAGGTGGAACAAACAAAGTACTTGGGGTATGTCATAGATTCAGGGCTAACATGGTCCCCTCATATAGATTATCTTTGCGACTCACTATCGTCGGCCTGCTTTGCCTTGTCCAGACTCGCGCCTAGTCTGTCTCTAGACAACATGAAAAAAGCGTATTACGGCTATTTCCATACAATCTTAATCCAGGGTATAGATCTGTGGGGGACATCCGCAAATCGAGATAAGGCTTTTAAAATTCAAAAGCGAGCGCTACGAATTATCTCCAGAAAACGTTTCGACTACCCTGCCAAGGAACTATTTAGGAGCCAAAAAATACTAACTCTGCCCGCGGTCTATATATTAACAGCATGCCTGTATGTCCGAGCAAATCTCGGGAACTATCGCAAAACCTGTGCCAGAGATGAAAATGGCCGCAGGCTGCCGTTACTGGTCGCCCCTATACAGCGACTTGCAAAAGTCCGGAAGTCGATCAGTGTAATAGGGCCCAAACTATATAATAAGATCCCCAACGACATAAAATCAGCAGCAACTGACATATTATTTAAGAAAAAACTAAAAACAGTCTTAGTTGATCAAGCCTGTTATTCGGTGGATGATTTTATGGCATAGGTATTAGGAGGCAAATCAATTTTATTTCTTATGTGTTGACATTTCTATTAGTATTATAATTAACTGTAAGAATTTAAGTGAATGTACAACTATTTTTAATGAAATTGTATAATTGAATATGTATTGTTATTTTTTCTCTGTTAATGGATGTTTATTAATGTATGAGCTGAACTGAATGTATTTGTAATGAAATTGTGTTAATTAATTATTGAATAATGAATGTTAAGAATGCTAATTATATTAGGATATATTATGTTGATATGACTTGTAAATGTATTTTTACCAATAAATAAACTGAACTGAACTGAACTAATAAAACGCGACCCTGGGGTCAGAAGTACTAATACTAGGACAAAATCAGTTTGCAGTGAAAGCCCAAGTATCAAAATAGATACATGATGCCAAGACCCAGCGTGATAGTACTAGGACAAAATATTTACACCGTCCAGGTCGATTTGAATTACCCGCTATGTCATTTTGATGATATTGGTTAGTCTGTATATATATTTGGCATTGTGACAGATTCAAGTGAGCGGAAAGTGATATTTTCGGTTTTCTGTCACAAGACGTCGAACCAATGACGCATGCAACGGGAAGAGGTTAGTTTAACTTATTATTATCGTTGTTATCTTTACATTTTACTCGCAAATATTGGTTTTATTTTCGAGATAAAGAAATAAGTCATTCGTATATACAGTTATTTTAATTTAATTTTGTATATTTTAACATGATTTTTGTATGAAAATGTATTCGTACTAGTACTAGTACACAGGGCGGTCATACCATAAATTGTTTTTCATGTTTATTTACTATCCTCCTTACTCTAATGTATTTATGTGTACATGTGATAAAGAAAATGATAGGTATTTATGTAGAAATTAGCTTACTTTGTCCTAGTTTTAGGCCGTCGGGCTTACAAAGTTTTTTTTTTCAACTCGAAAAGATTGTCACGTGTTGGACTTACTCCAGCAGTCCGATTTTGAAGACAAAAATGATGAAGCTTTATATTTAATATCTATTTTTATAGTGACTGTTCTTTTTTCTGTACTTTTGAAAAAAAAAGACGGTTAATAATGTTAACAAAAAAAAAATCTAAAAAGTATTTTTTTTTTATTTGACCTAAAGATTTTTTTCTTTGGAAAATTTTAGTTCCTGCTGTGTAGCATGCAATTTTATTGTATCTGGTATAATTAAAGTGATGATTAAGTTGTAAAAACTCTTGTTTTCTATTAGATTTCAAGACTTATTTAAGTAGTTTGTATTATAAGTAAAAGCCCAATGTGCTACATATAGAACGAAAGATTATAGTGTTTTTTTTTAATTTCCTGGCAACCCTTAGCTATTATTATAACACCCTCAAAATATAAAACTTGTATTCGTTAGGGTTAACAGATATGAACAATGTTTGGTCTGGGCGTTCAGGACTTTATTAATTAGCTCTAATATTAGGACATTGGGTCTTCCTCGGAAGTACCCTCTAAAAATTTGGGCTGTAGGAGGTTATACATATTAATCACGCTGACAAAGTGGTAGAAGAAAATATAGGATTATTTTTCGGGTGCGTCGTGCACTCGTAAAGTGGCGATGATATTTTATTTTTCTGTAATCCTATTGTGTGGGGTATCGTTGAATAAGTCTTTTTAAAGACTGATTAGGAAACGTTTATGAATAAGGGGGTTAAAGAATACTTGAAAATATAAGTAATTCGAACATAATCGGCCCAGTCGTTTTTGAATAAATGCGGAACCTTAGACTGAGCATGGCCCGACATGCGCTTGGCTGGTTCTTATTATTAAGGCCGCTCCCCTCTCGTAAGCGAATCCCGGCGCGAAGCCGCGAACGGAATTTCGCATCTTGTTCGTGGTTTCGTGTCTGTTCTTCGCTTTTTGTCGGTATTTTGGGCCACGTCAAAGGAGATGCGAAGCGCGAATGAGGGTTTTTGATACTTTTTCTGCCGCTATGGGGAGGTGAGATGGCAGCACTGAGCCGACCGTATAACGAACTGTCAAAATAAATACGCGCATTTAATTTTCAACATATTTATAGGTTTATTTATTCTGAAAACCATTACTTTAGTCATATTGTTACCTAAAATATATAAATAAAATAGTTCCAAGTCAATTCTCATGAAATTAACAAAGTTATAGTAATTATTTTGAATACCAGTGACTTTGAGCGCCTGTTTAAGAGTTCAATTTTCATAATATTTTCTTCGGTTACCGCGAGGATTACTCATGAAATAAAACTATGAAAACGGATAAACTCGCGTATATTAACTAATTTTAACTTCATTCCGACGTTTCGAACACTTTACAGGGTTCGTGGTCTGCGGATGTCATTAGTTAATATACGCGAGTTTATCCGTTTTCATAGTTTTATTTCATGAGTTCAATTTTCAGTTCGACGACCATGTATTAGTCGTAATCCATTACAAAATCAATTCTCTTCCAAATAAAATAGAATTTCAATATTTTAGGCCCAGGTGCCTATGAATAGTATGAATCTGACAGCTGTCGAGACCAGGTGCGTACGAAGCGCCGCCTGGTGGCAGAAAAATTATCGAAAACCCTCATTCCACATTGTTGTAGCCTAATTTGTAAACAAGATAAACTCTCAAAATTATTTAGTAGGGTTATCTGATTAAGTATAGCTTGTTTACTGTACAATTTTACTGAAAACAGAAAAATGTATTCAATTAAATAACCATTTAGCCATCATTTAGCTTGTGCCGTAATAACTCCGATCAGCTAATGCTTTGGTGCCGCAATCTTGCCGTCAACAAGATTGCGAAATCGCCGTGAAGGTTGCGAGTGTGGAGACATAGGTACATTAAAGTCGCGGTATGTTCTCTCCACGAAGTTGTGCCGCGATTCCACAAAACAGAAAAAACAGTTATTTTTGTTTTTTAAACGGTTTTTATTAACTTCACCGCGTATCAACTGTCGTCGATGCTTCAAATCTTGTGATCGATTTTTCGACCACTTCTACTGCACCGAAATCAATAAAATTTGGAACTCTTATCAAGTCCCCATGACAATGCAACATTATAATATTTGTATCCTTGTATCCTCAAAGCCTGATGCTGCAGACGTACTGCTTACCTTAACCGAGAGTGTTAGACACGTGAAAATGAAGGTATAGCATGTTTGGCATAATCAAATACTACCAGCCTAATCTTGACTTCCAACTCCTCACTCCTGATGCTGCAGTACTGCCTACAATAACCGCAAGGATTATCTTTTATCGATATCTTGATTTTAAAGAAGTTCTTTTGTTATTAAGTAAAAACATGCGAATTTAATACTAACGTCCAACTCCTCAAATCCGATACTCCAGTGTTACTGCCTGCCACAACCGCTAGGTTTAGCGATATGTAGATTTTGAAGTACTGCTTTAGACATTAGGCATAAACATATGGATTTAATTATCATCATCATCATCATATCAGCCGAAAAGCGTTCACTGGTGATTACAGGCCACCCCCAAAGATTACCACAAGAACCGGACCTGTACCACCCGCATCCAGCGATCCAGCTTCACCAGGTCATGAGTCCACCTTGTGGGGGGCCTACCCACGCTGCGCCATCCTGTACGTGACCGCCACTCGAGAACCTTACCGCCCCAAAGGCCGTCGGTTCCACGGGCGACAAGCCCCGCCCACATCAGTTTAGCGATATAAAGAGCTATATCGGTTACTTTGGTTCTGCTCGCAGAGCGACTCTTAGCATAGGCCTCTCCATTGCCCTTTGGGTGACTTGGAGCCTTCTTATGAGGCCCATTGTAAGCGACCGCGGTTTAGTACCGTATGTCATTACTGCAGCCCGCCGGCTGATAGACTCATATGGTCACGACTGATAGAGTGACAGCGTGAGTGATTCGCGTAGGGTGAGCCGTCGGGCCCGCGGCTCTCCAGCTGATAGAGTGACAGCGTGAGTGGATCGCGTAGGGAGAGCCGTCGGGACTGCGGCCCTCCAGCTGATAGAGTGACAGCGTGAGTGATTCGCGTAGGGTGATCCGTCGGGCCTACGGCCCTCCAGCTGATAGAGTAATAGCGTGAATGGATCGCGTAGGGAGAGCCGTCGGGCCTGCGGCCCTCCAACTGATAGAGTGACAGCGTGAGTGAATCGCGTAGGGCGAGCCTTCGGGCCTGCGGCCCTCCAGCTGATGGAGTGACAGGGTGAGTGGATCGCGTAGGGAGAGCCTTCGGGCCTGCGGCCCTCCAGCTGATAGAGTGACAGCGTGAGTGATTTGCGTAGGGTGATCCGTCGGGCCTACGGCCCTCCAGCTGATAGAGTAATAGCGTGAATGGATCGCGTAGGGAGAGCCGTCAGGCCTGCGGCCCTCCAACTGATAGAGTGACAGTGTGAGTGAATCGCATAGGGAGAGCCGTCGGGCCTGCAGCCCTCCAGCTGATGGAGTGACAGCGTGAGTGGATAGCGTAGGGAGAGCCGTCGGGCCTGCGGCCCTCCAGCTCATAGAGTGACAGCGTGAGTGAATCGCGTAGGGCGAGCCGTCGGGCCTGCGGCCCTCCAGCTGATAGAGTGACAGCGTGAGTGATTTGCGTAGGGTGATCCGTCGGGCCTACGGCCCTCCAGCTGATAGAGTAATAGCGTGAATGGATCGCGTAGGGAGAGCCGTCGGACCTGCGGCCCTCCAACTGATAGAGTGACAGCGTGAGTGGATCGCGTAGGGAGAACCGTCGGGCCTGCGGCCCTCCAACTGATAGAGTGACAGCGTGAGTGAATCGCGTAGGGCGAGCCGTCGGGCCTGCGGCCCTCCAGCTGATAGAGTGACAGCGTGAGTGATTCGCGTAGGGTGATCCGTCGGGCCTACGGCCCTCCAGCTGATAGAGTAATAGCGTGAATGATCGCGTAGGGAGAGCCGTCGGGCCTGCGGCCCTCCAACTGATAGAGTGACAGCGTGAGTGAATCGCGTAGGGCGAGCCTTCGGGCCTGCGGCCCTCCAGCTGATGGAGTGACAGCGTGAGTGGATAGCGTAGGGAGAGCCGTCGGGCCTGCGGCCCTCCAGCTCATAGAGTGACAGCGTGAGTGAATCGCGTAGGGCGAGCCGTCGGGCCTGCGGCCCTCCAGCTGATAGAGTGACAGCGTGAGTGATTTGCGTAGGGTGATCCGTCGGGCCTACGGCCCTCCAGCTGATAGAGTAATAGCGTGAATGGATCGCGTAGGGAGAGCCGTCGGACCTGCGGCCCTCCAACTGATAGAGTGACAGCGTGAGTGGATCGCGTAGGGAGAACCGTCGGGCCTGCGGCCCTCCAACTGATAGAGTGACAGCGTGAGTGAATCGCGTAGGGCGAGCCGTCGGGCCTGCGGCCCTCCAGCTGATAGAGTGACAGCGTGAGTGGATAGCGTAGGGAGAGCCGTCGGGCCTGCGGCCCTCCAGCTGATAGAGTCACAGCGTGAGTGAATCGCATAGGGCGAGCCGTCGGGCCTGCGGCCCTCCGGCTAATAGACTCACATCTTGAGTGGTTAGCGTAGGGCGGGTCGTCGGGCCTGCGGCCCTCCAGCTGATGCACTCACAGCGTGAGTGGGTCGCGTAGGGCGAGCCGTCGGGCCTGTGCCCCTCCAGCTGATAGAGTGACAGCGTGAGTGGTTCGCGTAGGGCGAGCCGTTGGGCCTGCGGCTCTCCAGCTGATAGAGTGACAGCGTGAGTGAATTCGCCTAGAGCGAGCCGTTGGACGTGCAGTCATCCGGTTGATGAGACAGAAAGTATGAGTATACCCCTCGGGTTCGCGTAGGTAGGTATAGGTTCGGGCTCCCGTTGATAGTCTGACAGCGCAGGTGGTTTGCGTAGGACATGCACTCGGACTTGCGGTCCTCCAGTTTACAGACAGGGAGTGTGAGTCTCTCGGATTTACGTAGCGCGTGCCATAGTGCCGTCGGGCCTTTAGCCCTCCGGTTGATACATTGCATGGATTGACCCTTATGGCCCTCGATTCGCGTCGGACTTTCCGTCAGACCTGCGGTCCTCCGGTTGGTCTGAGAGAATGAGTTTATATTTTATAGTCTCGAAATTCGACTTGTATAATGTCTACAATATAAAAATTTTGGCTTGATTTTCTCAATAAACTAAATTGATTGATATATTCCTTATTGTCAGGTAGTTATTGTATGAATAACACGTCCATTTGAGACACTTCGGGCATTCAAGCTTACATTAACCACGCCCAGCCTTTGGTTTTCATTTGTCGATCGAGATATTTAATAAAAAATTTTTAGTGTGGGATTTCTAAAAATATCTTTTCAGCAGGGATTTGCCTCCCGTTACACATAAAATAATGTCCATTACGTTTACATATATTATGTGTCGTGATTCGTGATGATGATGAAAGCGCGAGAGTATAAGCGCTACTTCATCATCATCATCAGCACTACTTAGCATGCATAATTTGTATTACATATTATAAACAACATCTTTGATCTAGAATAAGTACTTAGGTATAGTATCGGACATTATCTTAACAATTGCACTAAAAACTTGAAAATAAAATAAGTAAAAAAAGTTTTAAGTTAAACGGTTTTTATTGCACCAAAAACTAGAAAGTAAAAATTTATTGTATCTAACCGTAGATGCTACTTTCTGTAGATTACTCACGTGAAACTATTATCACTGTAGTCTTCCCAAGTCGGATGCTGAAAGCTACGTTTAGCCTCATGTCAGTGGACTAAGCGTTACCTAATCGGAAACTTTTACCAAACTAAAATAAAAACGTGGGGCGTTATTATAAAGAAACGTACAAGTTCAAAATATGTAATTGTAGCTTTAATTTTGCAATTAATCATCCATCTGTTCCATCACTTCTACAGAGTTAAATATCTTTTATCAAGGTCAGAACAAAACTTATTACACTATTTCTGACTTGATTTCTATGTGCGTTCTTAAATAACTATAGTGACTTAATCACAATTGCGTACGCCCCACGTTTTTATTTTAGTTTGGTAAAAGTTTCCGATTAGGTAACGCTTAGTCCACTGACATGAGGCTAAACGTAGCTTTCAGCATCCGACTTGGGAAGACTACAGTGATAATAGTTTCACGTGAGTAATCTACAGAAAGTAGCATCTACGGTTAGATACAATAAATTTTTATTTTCTAGTTTTTGGTGCAATAAAAACCGTTTAACTTAAAACTTTTTTTACTTATTTTATACGTTATTTATTTATGCACGAAACGCACACAATAACACATTAAACACAACGTAAGCTTACCTCAATCCTTATAACACCTCCATATAAAAAACAAGTCGGCGCAACGTGCCCACTTTAGATCATCGCCATTTGGACACTGATGCATATGAGATGATGTGAGTACTACCAGAACTTGTCAAATAATATTCCTACCCGAAAAAAAATATAACGCGTAGTAGAAATGTACAGAAAACTTATTTTACGAAAAAAACTTGTATTTTGTTCTTTCACTGGATTTGTTCATTCACTGGAGAACTTATCCTACATACTTTATTCCGTCCGACGACATTAAATTGAACTTATTTATTTAATCTTTATTGCAAAAATAAAATAGTACTCTCGTCGCTCCATAGAATTTTGGACCACTCAGTACTTGTCCACGATTTGTGTCTTAGTGCAAACGCTAATCCGCTCCTTCTTGTTTTTTGCCGATATAAGTGGCTTTTTATATGAGCGTCGACCATGAAGCCCTTGCTCCGTTAGGCGTCGTTTGACAGTAGATACATGAATATTTACGTTGTAATTGTCGTGTACGTGTTATTTTTTATTTATTTATTTAATTGTCTTTCAGCTCGTCCTTGATTGTCACTGCAGTTTTCCGCGGATCTTCTACGGACAGTTTTTTTATTAAATGAGCAGTTTTTGAGGTGGTTTTTCGAGGACGACCGCTTCTAGGCTTATCATTGTTGACGCCTTTTCAATCCTTGAATTGCTTATTCCAGACACTAACAAGTTGCCGTGATATATGAAAAGTTCGCGAAACTTCAGTCTGCGACTTGCCTTTTTTGAGTGCAGTTGCAACGGCTTGTTTTAAATCGTTTTAATATTCTTTACATTTCGGCATGTTATATAAAGTCTAGGCCTTAATTTATTCAGAAAATATTTTCATCCCGTAAGACTATTCTCAATAAAACTGAATAAAGGAATGGTGTCAAAATAATTTTGAACCAACAAGATGTACGTTTTTATGGCCAGGTCCTCAATATAGTTCAAGGAGCTAACCTTTTTGTGTATTTCAAAGAAGTTATAAGCCATTAATAACCACTGCATAAACTAATTTGGAAAAACGTATCTACCTTGTGCAATATCCAAACTTTTGTTGATGTCAAAATACTTACGATCGCTACTGTAGTCCATGTTTGTAGATGGCCCATCAAGAAAAGGGTTTATTAACACCAGACAAATACATGTTTGCATAGTTTAAGTATCAT
>JALPQI010019858.1:0-19717 GCA_025490895.1 Thaumatotibia leucotreta | reverse complement strand
TTCGACCATGTGACATGCCAAAACCACAACGTTACTTTTCTTTCTGATTGAAATAACCTCAACGAAAACTTTGACGTTACAGCGAGAAACCACATGTTATCAAAGATAACAATATTCATCTCCTGCAGCGTCAGCACTGTAAAAAAAAATTTAAAACACGGGCTTTCCTCCACTAATGGGCCATATTCGATACAGGGAACTGTAGTTCATCAATATATAAATTTCCAATTAAAAAAAAATATGCGTTTTATATGCACCGTTCTCCAAATCTTGGGATTAGCTGTCAAAGCGGACCCCAGGCTAACTGAGCCATGGCATAAGCCGGGAATAACGCAATGAAGATAATGATGACGCGTTTTATATACACCGTGGGCCTGCATAGGCCGACGGATTTTAACAGTGTATTCCTGACCACATTTAGAGACAATAATGTCGTATAAAATGTGATGCTGATGATACAATTGTGTTTTTAAATTACATATCTTTAAAATACCTACAGGGAACTGTTTTTTGAAACCGTGCGTCAAATCTTTTTTTATTGCAAAGGACTATTTTCGGGGCCTAACTATTAGGGAAAAAACAATAAGTTAATATTTTGAACAATCTCACTCGTTCATAATGTTAACTATTTTATTTGAATAGGTATGTAATTGAATGCTAATGTGTCTTTCTAATAAGTTTAGTTAATTAATTTGTGTGAATACTTTTAAATTGCAAGGTTACTCCCATCATTCTATTTCTAATAGGTATAACAGATTCTAAACCTGTCGAGTTATTATCGACCTTAATGACATGAATAACATGTCTGACACGGAAGATTTATTCATTTGTTTTAACTTGCCTATGATAATTATTTCGCCAATAGTGGAGAAATACCTATAACACAAATGGAAGCACAAGAGTTAGGTATATTAATCACCCGCTTGAGAATATTTATTGACCTCTATCTCCTAGGCAATAAGGGTGATGGCTGATAACTACAGTTACCAGATGCGTGTGAGTAGGTAATTAATAGCGAAGAGGATATCCGTCACTTTCTACAACTTGCTTTAATCGGCTTTTCATACTCGTCACCATGTTAGAACAGGTATCCGTGTTCCTCAACAATTCCCAGGTCCGGTGAACTTCTTCATCTAGATTTTTTTTTTGATCTAACTTGGGTAGGGTCCCAGTTAAGCACCATTTGACCCCACAAGTTCTCGATTGGGTTTAGGTCAGGACTTTTCGAAGGCCAATCGAACACTGTAATATCTGTCTGAGAAGACAACCAATTTTGCACTACATGGGACCGATGCACGGCACTATTGTCTTGCACTAAATAAATTTGGCCCTCAGGGTAGGCGACGCGAACTGATGGCAGCATTACGTCACGCAATACCTCAAGGTATCGTTTACCATTCATTCGGCCTCCAACTTCTACAAGCTCACCAGGGCCCATGGACGACATCCACCCATAATACGCTGAAAAAAAGTTACTCTGATAAATATCGTTCACCCTCTCATACCAAGCCATAACATAAAAAAATATATATATTTTACCTAACGTTATCCTTCCGCTTGTTCTAAGGTCTAGCACATTTTTGGGGTTGAACCTCTCTCCACTTCTCCGCCACAATATTTTTCGGCCATCTTTGTCGGATTTAAAACATTTTTCGTCTGTGAAAATGACGATTTCGTTCTCCCAATCGAAATTTTCGTATTTTTTTGCGAACGTTATACGTGCGTTTCGATGTGCTTCAGTTAAACTTATTTTTTTGGCTGGTTTATAGTTGTGTATGTCAGCAGCATGAAGGTGTCTTCTAACCGTGCTAAGTGACACTTCAAAAGTTTCCGCAGTAGTGCGAGTACTGGTAAATGGAGCATCAGTATGTATTTTCACTATATTATGATGACGCTCAGACTCATCAGTGTAAGCTGTAGGACGGGGACCTGGTTTCTCACATTCCACGTCTCCCTGTTTTTGGAAACGTCTTAACCACCTACGAACTGTGATTCTCTGCAAATGAAAATACGCGTAAAACAATATGTAAATATAATATAATCATTATATTTTTAATTTTACAAATCTGTAAAATAACTGAACACAAAATAGCCTTAAGTCTTTGTGCGACTATTTCTCGGTTGGCATAATGCGTATTAGGCATACCTATACCTACTACGTTTTCAGCAGACTCGGGAAAAAAGTTATATACTGATTTTATTTTAAAACCTTACTTAAACTCTAAATAAAGTAACAGAAAAAAAATACTAACATATACCTATAGGACAATTCTTGAAGAAGTGGAAATACATTGGTAAGCCTCGATCTTGTATAAAAACATTTAAAAACACACCCATTATGGAGAAACAATCTTAAGTTACCTAACTAAAAAATACTCGATGTGTTTTGTTTGTTAGGGATTTTTCTAAACAGACCCTGTTAAAAAATATATCAAATAGGTATATTATCTATAATAATTAATAACTATTATATATCTACACACAATACATCTGTTAGCTTATCTTATTGGCTAATCCAATTTTACATTTACATTTATTCAGTAAAGTGATTAAAAATCTCATTAGTTACAATAGTTACTTACCGTAATATTTAACGTTCGTGCTATTTCCTTAATACTTTTGTTTTCTTCCCAGAGATTTACGATTTTGGCTTTCATAAAAACTGTTAGTCGCACCATATTGTTGATCAAAAATCGAAAAAAAAACGTGAGTTGTTAAAATAAATTTCTTGAAAATGCAAAGAAAGTTCACAAAAGGTAATTGCTTCGACACAACAGAGACAGGTATGACTTGGACTACAAATTAAAACTTGCCCTCAAATGGCGTTTTTCTACATGAAATCCCAAAACTGAATTACCTGCTCTTGATTTTTAACCTTTAATGTGATTACTTAAAGTCGTTGTTAAGCGTCTTCGAAAATGAATGAGGGCAGGGAAATATTGATAAACAAAGACAATACTATAACGTAACACAAGCTTGCCAAACAGGGACGCATATATATGATAGTTAGTTGGAGCCATTTGCACTTTGCGACACCTGCAACTGGTTCGAATTTTTGCATCCATATGCAACTGCATCCGTAGCCCAGTGGCATGACAGCCGGTCTAATGTATGGCGGAGTAAGACCGGGCATATCACTAAGGTCTATGGATCGATCCCCGCTAGCGGCACAGTGGAATGTTTCAAAGTAACACAATTTTTGTAAGATTCTATCGGAATACTGAGTCTCGGCTAGCCGAGCGGCGAGTTAAACTTTTCAAGTTAGGGGGGTCACATATCTCTGAAGCTGACTGTACCTACTGACTGCAATTCATAAATCCGCTATATTGTCTTTTGAAATCTGGCCAGGCGAATCTAAGGATCAAATTTTACCGGATATTTTTTTTTATATAAACAATAACAACATATCTATTTTATGAAATGCCCTAACTTTGAATAATCCATCTATTGACCGAATATATTACTACTTAGTGAGGTAATTTAACTAGCAGTTTTCAAGTGACATCTGTGATGGATATGGTTAAGCTTACCTTGTCATCTGCCTCCATGTCAGTTTTCATGGATAGTATTATTCACGCACATATACAAAGGCAAAGAGCGAAATTGTATCAATTTTCAAATTGATAATTCAGAAATACTATACCACTTTTTGGACTTTTTTTTACATACGCGCAATCTACGGGATACGTACAACTTACTATCAAGGTTCAAAATTACAAAAAGTCTACTAATTAACAGAGTTAATGTCGACAAATTTGTATGAAAATCTCACAGGGACATCCACCTTAAGAACTGTCGATTGATGTGCCACAAGTAGACAAGCATGTACTGAAAGATGAGCAATTGTATAGTGATCCAAAAAAATGATTTTATCCATTCAAATTTAACAACATGTAGGTAGCGTAGCCTACAAAATATATTTGTTTACCTACAGTTTTACAGTAAAATGCCTGTGACATACAGTTAAACAGACGTGGTCCATTTTGGTTACGGAACCCGAAAAATACCTACTTTTTTTCTAAAGATTGATTAATCTAGACTTACATCCTTATTTTGTAAACGTCTCCTAAATTGGCAAGCCGATAAGTATTGTATATTCTTTTCGGTCTTATCAGTATATCTATAAGACCGAATGGGCCAAAAAAATATCGGGTTGTTAAGTTAGGAGACATTTATGACTAAGGGGATTAATCTCCTCACATACGAAATAAAACTATGAAAACGGATAAGCTCGCGTATGAATGTAAACAGATATATCAGTCATCCGCAGACCACGAACCCTGTAAAGTGTTCGAAACGTCGGAATGAAGTAAAAATTAGTTAATATACGCGAGTTTATCCGTTTTCATAGTTTTATTTCATGTGTAATCCTCGCGGTAACCGAAGAAAATATTATCTCCTTAACAAACTTCAATCTTCAAACCCCAAGTTCGTTCCAGCAACAAAGCCAAACCGGCTTCATGCCCCCCGGCCGGCCCAAGAACTGGCGCACCATCGCCTTCGAAGAGCTCGAGCGAGCCGTCGCCCAACGGACCGAGGGCACCCGCGTCGACGAGCGGGAGGACAACAAGTTGTGGCTTGTCCGATACTTGGAACTCACTAGGCAGTTGATTTTGGAGGACTTGAGGGTTGTCAAGACTCTGTGTGTGCCGTGCTTTCCGCCGCACTACGATATTGTCAATAAATACGTCAATATGTATCACACCTGCCTTTCATCCAGTGTAAGTACCCTTATGTTAAGATGACAAGTTGTGGTTTGATACTTGGAGCTGACTAGGCAGTTGATTTTGGAGGACTTGAGGGTGGTCAAGACTCTGTGTGTGCCGTGCTTTCCGCCGCACTACGATATTGTCAATAAATACGTCAATATGTATCACACCTGCCTTTCATCTAGCGTAAGTACCTAGTATATTAGTCGACGAATAAAAGGACAAGTTGTGGCTCGTCCGATACTTGGAACTCACTAGACAGTTGATTTTGGAGGATTTAAGGGTGGTGAAGACTCTGTGGGTGCCATGCTTTCCGCCGCACTACGATATTGTCAATAAATACGTCAATATGTATCACACGTGCCTTTCATCCAGTGTAAGTACCTAGTATATTAGTCGATGAATGAAAGGACAAGTTGTGGCTCGTCCGATACTTGGAACTCACTAGGCAGTTGATTTTGGAGGATTTAAGGGTGGTGAAGACTCTGTGGGTGCCATGCTTTCCGCCGCACTACGATATTGTCAATAAATACGTCAATATGTATCACACCTGCCTTTCATCCACTGTAAGTACGCTTATGTTAAGATGACAAGTTGTGGTTTGATACTTGGAACTCACTTGGCAGTTGATTTTGGAGGACTTGAGGGTGGTCAAGACTCTGTGTGTGCCGTGCTTTCCGCCGCACTACGATATTGTCAATAAATACGTCAATATGTATCACACCTGCCTTTCATCCAGTGTAAGTACCTCGTATATTAGTCGATGAATGAAAGGACAAGTTGTGACTTGTTTGATACCTAGACCTTACTAGGCAGTTGATTTTGGAGGATTTAAGGGTGGTGAAGACGCTGTGTGTGCCGTTCATCCAGCGTAAGTAGAATTTTACTTCTGAGTATATTAGTCGAAAGCACTTGTGAAATGAAACCTGCATACAGCTGTGAAGAAATTCAAGGGTCCCTGTGAAGTCCCCAACAAGTACTGGGCCAGCGTTCGGACCACGCAAAATAGGCACGTTTGATGTCGAGTTGCGGAAAAATGGCCAGAATAAAACCACAACAACAATGAATGGAAAGTCAAGTGACAAATTTTAGGTGACTTTTTTATGTTTGAAAACTGGCAACTTTTGACAAAAAAGTGGTAGTTCAATGTTTTTCTCACAAAGTTCCTGGGTGCGTAGCCTAGATGCGAGTCGCTAACGAGCAATCGCGAATCTGTCACAATACCTACTTCATAAGGCACTGGTCTCACCGCGAGCTACTAAGCTATGAACTACCGGCTATATACACGAACAAAAGATACGCACTCCCGCCTAAATAAAAGAGACACGGCGATACTCGCCCAGCTATCAGCTATCACCGCCGGGCGAGTATCGCCGTGTCTCTTTTATTTGCGCCTTATGGTTTCTGTGGTTACAAAATACTTTACTTCAAGCATAATATAATAAGTAATAACTAAAAAAAAATCACAGCAAGCAACTATTCTTACTTTCCAAAACAATTCCAGCTCCAAGGTGTCGTGGACAGCGGTCTCGAAGGCAACGAATACGTGACGCTCCTCTCCTGGGTACTGAACACGTACCCCGGAGCCGAGCTGATGGGCAGCCCAGAGCTGGCCATAGACGTGTCCTCGCTGCCGCCGCTGCTGAGCGACGAGAGCCTCCAGGACCTGTGCGATGAGTACTTGCAGGTCGGTGGCAGCTCCCTGACGAGGGTCTCTCGTCGGGCTGATGGCAGCCCAGAGCTGGCCATCGACGTGTCCTCGCTGCCGCCGCTGCTCAGCGACGAGAGCCTCCAGGACCTGTGCGATGAGTACTTGCAGGTTGGTGACGCTCCCTGACGAGGGTCTCTCGTCGGGCTGATGGCAGCCCAGAGCTGGCCATCGATGTGTCCTCACTGCCGCCGCTGCTCAGCGACGAGAGCCTCCAGGACCTGTGCGATGAGTACTTGCAGGTTGGTGGCAGCTCCCTGACGAGGGTCTCTCGTCGGGCTGATGGCAGCCCAGAGCTGGCCATCGACGTGTCCCCGCTGCCACCGCTGCTCAGCGAGAAGATATATCTACCCTCATATATCTTGTCAGCATATTTCATATATGGTTTATTAACATTTGGTAGGATCGCCATGAGAATCCTAATATGGAAAATTTGCTGAAATTGTCCTTATCTATACTTATGGATCCGGGTAGGGTATGTCCTTAAACTGCATTCGAGACCATCTGCGGATGGGCAGCAGCATCTTTAAACTAAGGCTAACTAAGTACTCACATGACAGCCATCGCCAACCCACCTGCCGATTACTGCAATCCTCCAGATAATGCCCAGAAATGTAAGTGTATCCGGCTGAGAATGATGAATGATGATACTTACGGCTATAATAAATATTTTTCATCACACCTGTTCGGTAAGTGCGCCAATACGCTGCGGTGATGCGCTATGTAGGTGCGTCATTACGTTCTAGTAGGCCGTTAAGGATTTTCATACAACATTACGTCGCACTAGCGCGGTAGCGGTAGATTAGATTATTAGTAGATTCTTTTATGAAAATGATGAAATTAAGTCATCCCTGATTTAAACCATTTTAGAGTAGTTTTGTGAAAATATATTGTTTTATTTACTTTTTTGCATCACAGGTGTGATGAAAAACATTGTGTGTACTACGGGCGGTACAAGAATTTTTCTTACTTACCGCCCTAAATACACAATGTACTATTTTTTGTAGAAAATGGAGAGCAACTACATGGAATGGATGGAGAAGACCCTCGAGTCAGAACGCGCGGAGTGGGCCGGCGACCGCGCGCCCGACGTGGAGCCCCACACCAACGCCTACCACACGCACGCGCCCGTCATCGTCTTCCAGATGATCGACCAGAACCTGCAGGTATCATACAGGACTCCTGGCTCGCGCGGAGTGGGCCGGCGACGTGGAGCCCCACACCAACGCCTACCACACGCACGCGCCCGTCATCGTCTTCCAGATGATCGACCAGAACCTGCAGGTATCATACAGGACTCCTGGCTCGCGCGGAGTGGGCCGGCGACGTGGAGCCCCACACCAACGCCTACCACACGCACGCGCCCGTCATCGTCTTCCAGATGATCGACCAGAACCTGCAGGTATCATACAGGACTCCTGGCTCGCGCGGAGTGGGCCGGCGACGTGGAGCCCCACACCAACGCCTACCACACGCACGCGCCCGTCATCGTCTTCCAGATGATCGACCAGAACCTGCAGGTATCATACAGGACTCCTGGCTCGCGCGGAGTGGGCCGGCGACGTGGAGCCCCACACCAACGCCTACCACACGCACGCGCCCGTCATCGTCTTCCAGATGATCGACCAGAACCTGCAGGTATCATACAGGGTGACTCCTGGCTCGCGCGGAGTGGGCCGGCGACGTGGAGCCCCACACCAACGCCTACCACACGCACGCGCCCGTCATCGTCTTCCAGATGATCGACCAGAACCTGCAGGTATCATACAGGGTGACTCCTGGCTCGCGCGGAGTGGGCCGGCGACGTGGAGCCCCACACCAACGCCTACCACACGCACGCGCCCGTCATCGTCTTCCAGATGATCGACCAGAACCTGCAGGTATCATACAGGGTGACTCCTGGCTCGCGCGGAGTGGGCCGGCGACGTGGAGCCCCACACCAACGCCTACCACACGCACGCGCCCGTCATCGTCTTCCAGATGATCGACCAGAACCTGCAGGTATCATACAGGGTGACTCCTGGCTCGCGCGGAGTGGGCCGGCGACGTGGAGCCCCACACCAACGCCTACCACACGCACGCGCCCGTCATCGTCTTCCAGATGATCGACCAGAACCTGCAGGTATCATACAGGGTGACTCCTGGCTCGCGCGGAGTGGGCCGGCGACGTGGAGCCCCACACCAACGCCTACCACACGCACGCGCCCGTCATCGTCTTCCAGATGATCGACCAGAACCTGCAGGTATCATACAGGGTGACTCCTGGCTCGCGCGGAGTGGGCCGGCGACGTGGAGCCCCACACCAACGCCTACCACACGCACGCGCCCGTCATCGTCTTCCAGATGATCGACCAGAACCTGCAGGTATCAGACAGGACTCCTGGCTCGCGCGGAGTGGGCCGGCGACGTGGAGCCCCACACCAACGCCTACCACACGCACGCGCCCGTCATCGTCTTCCAGATGATCGACCAGAACCTGCAGGTGACCCATTATTTCAAGATTGTCCCCCTACTTTGACCACACAGTTCGGGATGGGAAACTTGCCTTTACCCCTTAAGAGAAAGTGCTAAATATCAGGATATATAAATAAAAAATTAATATGTTTATGATATCAAAAGAATCTTTATTTATTTACTAATCGACTAAAGTAACAAAGTAATTTTGAACTTTAATATATTCTGAGATAAACACAATTTTAAAAAAAGTGGAAAAAGTACGATTTAAGACTATGTATTCCAAAATCGTACCTCTGTATCCCTATTTCGTACCGGCGTAACTTAGTATGAAAATTAAGATTGTATAATTATTTATAGTCTCATTATTATAGCCAATGATATTCAGGGATATTAGTAATATTTATTTAGCCACTAATCTTATTATATAGATAGAAACTAACATTTTACGTTTATTTTTTCAATCCATAATTGTTTGTCGGACTGCATAATTTCATGGCATTGTCAAAAATAACATTACGAGAATATTTCTCGACTCCAGCACAATGTCAGTGGATCCAGACTTCATTGCGTAGGTACACAAATTATTGTCTCTTATTTTGTTTCCTCCCTACAACATGAGCCTGACCAAATTTATTATTTTTTTTAAATTTCCTTTGTTAATATACACAGTGTTATTTCTATAACTTTACATTACTAAGTATTGTATTATCCATTGGTTATGTTTATCTTATACAGTCAAATAAACGATTATTCTTAAAACGTACCGGTACGAAATAGAACAAAGTGATGAGTACGATTTAGGCATAAGATAACTAAGATTTAAAAATTGCCGTATAAAAAAAAATGTGGTTAAACTGACGATAATATTTCTCGTAATTAATAGCGTAAATAAGTAAAGAATTTACAAAATACTTATAATTTATCGACCTTAACTATTACTCGAAAACAGCGAAATTAATAACTTATTGAATAATTTACGATGGAGTGCCACTGTGGGGTTGTTTCTCGAATGATGTTACACACCGACCAAGTTGTTCAGTTTTATAAAACTTGCGCCGCTTCAGCAGTTTCAATTCACAAGATATTGATGGGGTACGATTTAGGCAGGAGTACGATTAAGGCAAGTTTACCCTATTACTTGACCGCTTATCTTATTTACGATCTTTTATTTTGCGTCGTTAACAATAGAAAAGTGCCCGACTGCTGATTGTCTAGTAAGTTTAAATGCAAAACAAAAAGTCATAAGCAGACCCCGGAATTCTGGTAGCATTTTTGAGCTGTCATAGGGACTTCTCGTGTATCGAATACCGATTATACATATGAACCGCGCCGAGATATCTTTTATATAAATGATAAATTTAAGTCATCCCTAATTTAGACCATTTTAGAGTAGTTTTGTGAAAATATAGTCAATAGTCAATAGTATATTGTTTTATTTACTTTTTTTGCCTCACAGGTGTGATGAAAAACATTGTGTGTGCCACGGGCGGTACAAGAATTCTGAACTCGTGTGAAGTAAAACCCGCGCCTTCGGCTTGGGCTTTACTTTCACAATTTCTTATTTACCGCCCTTAATACACAATATACTATTACATTGTATTCTGCATATATCGATATACATATGTATAATCGGTAGACGATAAACGAGAAGTCCCTATGACAGCACAAAAATGCTGCCAGAATTCCGGGGTCTGGTCCATAAGTAAGATAACAGTCGCTCAAATAATATTTCTCGAATTATTAACATATGTATTTTTTATATAATTTCTACTTCGTGAGCTCTTTCGATTCTAATAGGTGAAAATTTTTGTTCCAAGATTTACATACATTTTCAAGCTTTCCATTTCAAAACCGCCATGCAAAATGTATGAGTAATATAGACGGAATGGAAAAAAACCTTGGTGACTCTTACGACACCCAATGGAAGAATTGAAGTGATGACAAATGTATTCTTACTGATTTCATTACAAAGCATAAACCTGTGGCTTATCCCACAAAACTTTACAAGCGTACAATTCTACAAAATTGTATAAATTCCCATACATCTTCACGCTTGTAAAGTTGTGTGGTTTTGACCCCAGTTGTAAATACATGTTTTATGAACAGGTCACTCAAACGATAAGCAAGGACATCACGTTCCGCGCTTTGATGCTGAGTATCGAGCAGGTTACCCGCTACGGAAACATGTACAGAGAGGGAGTTCTACAGTTTAAGGTAAATGAGATACCAATTGTCTGTTTTAGTGGTTTTATTTCACATCACATCATCAGCCTATGATAGTCCACTGCTGGACGTAGGCCTCTCCTATTAACTATGCGTATAGACGCATTAGGAGGTAAATGCCCATAATCGCCACGCTGGGCAAGCGGATTGGCGAGCGCAGTAATGTGCCCACTATAATGACGCTGCTGCCCATCGTCAATCTTTTATCAAATAATGGTCAGTGACACTTGAATCCCTTAGTCGACTCTTACGACACCCACAGGAGTTGGGGTGGTGACAAATGTGTTCTTACTGCCGTCACCACACGGCTTACGGTGGTTTTATTTGATGTGTTTTAATTCTCTCTAGCTATACGCGTGATATCATTAACATGCCCTCCCAGCCTGCACCCATACTGGAGGAACAGACTCTCTGAAGCCTGTAGTTTTCAAATTCGTATGTATTAAGAAGCGGTGGTGGCTCAGTGGTTTAGACGTTTGACTTTAAAACTAGTTAAAAAACCCAAAACTTTTTTTTTTATTAATAAATTTCTTCATTACAGAATTTCTCAAAAAAAAATTTTCAAAAATTCATAACTCGAAAACTACAAAAAATCGGCTAACATACATGGGGTATATTCTGATAGCTCATGACGTGAGGAATCTAAAAAAATGTTTTTGACGTCAAGGTTTGGACCACCCTGTATGTGGGACATTATATAGGCTAATATATTATTATTGTTGTTTTTATATTATTATATATATACATATATGAATCACAAAAATTCATCATTTTGTCAGGCTTTGCGCTATCGTCATTGCTAGTATTTTCGTTCGCTATTATGTGTTTCGTTCGACTTCGGAGATCTTCAGGATGTGAGCGTAGCGTCTCCCAATGACCGATAGATGCCGCTAGCGTCTATGAAGCCGCTCCACAGCCCGTAGCGCGCCGCTGTGACGTAGTTTCCGCTCAAACAGCTTCCTGTAACCAACCAGCTCGCACCCGGCGACTCGCCGCCATTTCATTGTTTCGGCGACCGTCTTGGCCGAAGGTCCGCATATTTTTATTTAAATTCGACACGTGGTCTTTAACTTTTCGATCGACTTAATTCCCAGTAATTATATTTCGGAACTTCTGCTCGAACAGAAAAGTTATTTTAAGGAAGTAATTTGAAGTGTTTCGCTAATCGTCAAGAAAGTGGTCTATCTATCGTTAAATATTTACGCGAAAATTTAAGATTCGAATTTTAAAATTTCATTTCGAATAATCGAGTTCCCGAAGTATTTTCGAACCGATAACGTCCGTCGCGCAATTTTCAAGAGTGACTTCGATCTACCCACTTTTTCTGGCGAAATACGTTCTCGACCACGATCGTGTTTTAAACGTTACCGTCGTTCAGTCGTAGGCGTTTCCGAGATTTTTAAAGTAGGAAATCGTTCGATTAACGCGTGTTTTTAATCGCGTTACTTCTCATACGGTAACGTAAGCCGCTCCGCACCCGACGAGAGGAAACGTGCATCGCGATCATCGTGTCGCCGCGGGCAGCGCGGCGCCAGCCGGGGGCGGTTCACGCGCCGCCACGTCGCCGGCGCCGCCGTGTCGCCGCCGCGGCCGGGCGCGCCGGGGGCCACCCCGCGCTCCGCCGCCGTGTCGCCGCCGCGGCCGGGCGCGCCGGGGGCCACCTTGCGCTCCGCCGCCGCCGGGAGCTGCAGCTGGACCTGGGTACCCTTTACGTTTTCCGCTCTCGGATCGATTGGTGAGTTAGCTTAATGATATTCTATTAACCCAAGGAATCTAGTCTGCGGATGGCGACGAATGTTGTGATGAGACTGACGTGGCGCCATGTGGACGCCACCGGTCCTGACCTCACTAGCTGCCACGTGAGCGCTGGCCGCCACGTGGTCGCCACTGGCTGCCACGTGGGCACCACCGCGCCATGTGGGTGCCACCGATCCTGACCTCACTGGCTGCCACGTGGGCACCAACGGTCCCGACTTCATTGGCCGCCATATGGGTGCCACCGATCCTGACCTCACTGGCCGCTACATGTTCGCCACCGATCCTGACCTCACTGGCCGCCTCGTGGGCGCCACCGGTCCTGACCTCACTGGCCGCCACCTGGGCGCCACCGGTCCTGATCTCACTGGCCGCCACCTGGGCGCCACCGATCCTGACCTCACTGGCCGCCACGGGAGCGCCTCCGATCCCGACCTCACTGGCCGCCACATGGGCGCCACCGGTCCTGATCTCACTGGCCGCCACCTGGGCGCCACCGATCCTGCCCTCACTGGCCGCCACATGGGCGCCACCGGTCCTGATCTCACTGGCCGCCACCTAGGCGCCACCAATCCCGACCTCACTGGCCGCCACATGGGCGCCACCGGTCCTGATCTCACTGGCCGCCACCTGGGCGCCACCGATCCTGACCTCACTGGCCGCCACGGGGGCGCCTCCGATCCCGACCTCACTGGCCGCCACGACGGTGCCACCGGGGCGGGGACTCCACTGGCTGCCATGTTGGTGCCACCGGGCCTGACGTCGCTAGCTGTCACGGGGACGCCATCGGTCCCGACGCTGGCCGCCACCGGTCCCGACGCGACTGAACGCCACGTGAACACCACCGGCCCTGACCTCACTGACGCCATGTCGGTGCCGCCGGCCCCGACGTCACTAGCTGCCACGTGGGCACCACCCGTCCTGAACTCACTGCTCGCCACGTGGGTGCCACGGGTACTAACGTCATTGAGTGCCATACCGGCACCACCGATCCCGTTTTTTGACGGGGTGCCACTACGATGCTACCGATCCCGACCTCACTGGACGCTACAACGGTGCCACCGGTCCTCGCCTCATTGGCTGCCGCAACCACGACACCGGTCCCGACTTCACTAGTCGTCGCGACGGCACCATCGGTATTGACCTCACCGGGTGCCACGGGACACCGCTGGCCACGAAATTATAGTCACCATGATGACATTACAGGTAATAATACTGCCGTTCGATGCTGATGCTGTCCAGGCATGGCGGTATAACCCACCTCCATGTTGTTGCCGATCACGAAACCGCTACATTCACGCGACCACCGCAATGGCGCTACAAGTCAGAATACAATTGGTGAAGTTCATTGTGCAACTACAGTGGCCCGCCAAGCCGATACAATGACGCCACGATAACGCCTCGCTGCCGGCTGCCAACTGGCCGGATGACGCCACCGCCCGCGATATTCGCCATACGGCGGAAGCTCTGCCCAACGCGAAAGCGCCAACGACTCTTGTCAGTTTGGTCCCCCCATATCACGTAAGTAACCAAGCTGATGCCGGCAACCACCCTGGCGCGGCCTGCCGAGCGGAAGCATTGCAAACCACAGTCTGGTGCTCCTGCTTCGGGTGTTCCTGATAGACATACACGTGCCTACTGCAGCTGGGGGATTGCAAACCCCTCGTTCTCGATCGAGGATCCGTTGTTGTGGCTGACCGAGTCACAAGGAACTGCGTCCTATTGTTCTACAGGAAATCTGTACGTTGTATCTATATTCAAAAACTATCTGCAGTCTCCCACGATCCAATACAGCAGAAGCAGGAACACTTAGTGCACACTGCACCAAACCGAAGACCTGTTCGACAATGAATGGAATCTGTAACGTAATATCTCAAATTATTCTACAAATGTTTGACCAGCCCCGGATTCCTCAGACACTCAGATCCGCGGGCCTGCTTTCTGAAAACTGGTGGTATTGACAAGGTTTGGAAACGGATCTCTTATAATCTCTCTACTCGCACTCGTTCTCCAACTATACGGGGTCCTCCTCATAAAACGAACCATTTCTCCGAGGGCAATAAACAAATTTGGGACAAAAACCCCCGGTCGTAAGCGAGCTCGAGATACAGCTGCACGAGGAAAGAGGCCATGGAGAGATAGCTCGAAACACCGGTATACTCGTCACAGAAAATAAATTCTTCGTTTTTATCTAAGCATATTGCTATGCCCGGTGCTATTCCTACACAGATTATTCTTTCCCAGAGCCGATTAAAGGTCTCCCATATTAATAGCTGAACTTACTTACTCCTCTAGCGCTACGACCCAAAGAAAGTCCTGGTCCCCAACACGACTGTTCACCTCTGACTCCGGTCCTGGGCAGTTTTAGTATACTTAATATTATTTGTAAGTAAACAATTGGATGCGTCCGTGACTGCGTCCACATGATACATTTCTGACCAACGTTTGATCACCTATCAAGACTATTTCCTGATAGCAATCCAGTCGAAAAAGTAGTACAGATTACCAGATCGACCCCCATCAACCTAGGTTAGCAAATATACTACCTGAAATACGTTACAATCCTTACTCAAACCATAGCCACAACATTTGCGTCCTGCAGGGAAAATAAGGTAAATGATTGGTTGCGAGACAGCCTGTCTCGCGTCCAACGTCGTGCGCTCCTAGACGGACTCAACCTTACGAACTTGGGCGTCCATGGAGGCTGGTTGCACTATCGCAGGCCCTAACACTGCTTCGGGCGATTACAGAGTCCCATGCCAGCTCCCATCTCATCTGCCAACCGGACTCTTGAGGGAATCTCCCATGGTGAATTAAGAACGTAATAAAATACGTTCATATCGAGGTAAGAAGGAAACACTATACTGAGTATATTGATCAACGCACCGCATTCTCAGTCGGTCCTCAACAGGAAGCCGGTGCATGGTCTCCAACAGGGAACTTGCACTGCGACTCCAAAAAAAAAAAACTACACTTTAAAAGTTAAGGAGAACCTGAGGAGATCGATAGTTAGTATGATTATTAGTTACAACGACCAACGCAGAAAGTATTGGCATCAGGGAATTGCCTACGCACTACAGGTTCAGAACTTACGGAACCAGTTCGGTTCATATACCCACAGGTCGGTACTTTCAGGAAGTCGACGGACGAGCTAGGGGACTCTGCGCCCCCGAGCGGCACCAGCGCCCGGAGGCCACTGAGCAGATCTTCACCCGCTAGGGTACCCCGTCCATCGACCTGTTCGCTCACCTCAAACGTTCACGTGCCACAGTATGTCTCAGTCTACTGGCCCTAACTGAACGCACGATGCGTTGAGGTAAGCGGAACGCTGCTACACCGACGCTGACTGACCAGATCAAAAGAAAAGTCTGCTGGTGTTCCGTTGGCGTTTCTCCAAAGTAAAAACAGGTACGCCCATATGGAAAATAGTCATCGTGGTACGCTAAAAATAACATCGTCTGCCAGTTGTCTCATCAAATCAAGTAACGAAAATATCCTCTCATATTTTATCGCATTTAGCGTAGCGAACGATAATCTCTGATTAATATTATTTGTAAAGTATTTATTTGGCGAAACCTTCGCCTTCAAGGTGCCTGTTTGATTAAACGCTTAAAGAATACTAGTTTTAATCTGAACAGCTGTACGACATATCAGAGAGAAACCCACATATGGAATGTTAATACCGAGTTTAGAGTCCATGACCTTACACTGTACTGTATTATACGTAGACAATTATTCTAATAATTCTCACTTAATTATTTCCTTTCTGAAATTCCGTTCTAAATTAGATAACATCAAAATATGAATCCGGTATTCTGGACGTGTCAATTCGTATAAATTACCGAAAATGTTATGTGAAACTTATGTGTAAAAACTGCGTATGTCTATATATAAACTTATGAGTAAGTCCTATATATAATCTGCGGATATCTACTCTGTAGATGTATGCAAATAGCATGTCAACCCAACCGAAAAGCCTCGTTTGAGCCTATTCTTAACCTCTGAATGCAAAGCGATGCATCATGTATTCTTAATTTTATTGACTACACGTCAAAATTCATTGGTTGGTTTAGGGCAGTAGAGCCCTAACATTTCTGCACCCGCTGACTCGCCACCAGGAGATAATAGACAGGTCTCACATCCTGAAGATCTCCGAAGTCGAACGAAACACATAATATGAAATTTTACCTTCCAATAAAATTAATATTATGTTTTCTAAGACTTCGGAGATCTGGATAATGCCTTCCTGGTGGCAATATTTTATCAACCTTTACATTCTCCTCAACAATGAAATGGCGGCGAGTCGCCGGGTGCGAGCTGGTTGGTTACAGGAAGCTGTTTGAGCGGAAACTACGTCACAGCGGCGCGCTACGGGCTGTGGAGCGGCTTCATAGACGCTAGCGGCATCTATCGGTCATTGGGAGACGCTACGCTCACATCCTGAAGATCTCCGAAGTCTTAGAAAACATAATATTAATTTTATTGGAAGGTAAAATTTCATATATTATCTCCCTTAGTTAAATTAATTTATTACCTGTTTTACTCGGAATCGCAATTTTAGAGGTATTTTGCATCAATAGTCTCAAGTCTTTAGTCTAGCCAAGTAGCACATCAGCTAAGCCCATATTGACTACGTTGATTTTTTAACCAACATTTGTTTCTAGAACACCCACTTCTCCGACCGCTCCCGCTGTCCGTACTTCACGCACCACATGATCACGATCGTCAACAACAGCGAGCAGATGGTGCGGCTCGCACAACAAACGCAGGCGCGACACTGGCCGCCGGGCAAGCACGACCCGCAGTCCGAGCGCAAGTTCGACACACTGCTCGACACCTTCCAGGTACACAGTGAGACACGCGTACACAGTGAGACACGTGTACACAGTGAAACACGCAACAAACACAAGCGAAGGGCCGCCGGGTAAACATGACCCGCAGTCAGAGCGCAAGTTCGACACACTGCTCGACACCTTCCAGGTACACAGGGAGACACGCGTACACAGTGAAACACGTAACAAACACAAGCGAAGGGCCGCCGGGTGAACATGACCCGCAGTCAGAGCGCAAGTTCGACACACTGCTCGACACCTTCCAGGTACACAGTGAGACACGCGTACACAGTGAAACACGTAACAAACACAAGCGAAGGGCCGCCGGGTAAACATGACCCGCAGTCAGAGCGCAAGTTCGACAGACTGCTCGACATCTTCCAGGTACACAGTATGACACACGTACACAGTGAAACACGTAACAAACACAAGCGAAGGGCCGCCGGGTAAACATGACCCGCAGTCAGAGCGCAAGTTCGACAGACTGCTCGACATCTTCCAGGTACACAGTATGACACACGTACACAGTGAAACACGTAACAAACACAAGCGAATTGCCGCCGGGTAAACACGACCCGCAGTCCGAGCGCAAGTTCGACACCTTCCAGGTACACAGTGAGACACGCGTACACAGTGAAACACGTAACAAACACAAGCGAATTGCCGCCGGGTAAACACGACCCGCAGTCAGAGCGCAAGTTCGACACGCTGCTCGACACCTTCCACGTACACAGTGAGACACGCGTACACAGTGAAACACGCAACAAACACAAGCGAGGCACTGGCCGCCAGGCAAATACGACCCGCAGTCCGAGCGCAAGTTCGACACACTGCTCGACACATTCCAGGTACACAGTGAGACACGCGTACACAGTGAAACACGTAACAAACACAAGCGAAGGGCCGCCGGGTAAACATGACCCGCAGTCAGAGCGCAAGTTCGACACACTGCTCGACACCTTCCAGGTACACAGTGAGACACGCGTACACAGTGAAACACGTAACAAACACAAGCGAAGGGCCGCCGGGTAAACATGACCCGCAGTCAGAGCGCAAGTTCGACACACTGCTCGACACCTTCCAGGTACACAGTGAGACACGCGTACACAGTGAAACACGCAACAAACACAAGCGAAGGGCCGCCGGGTAAATATGACCCGCAGTCCGAGCGCAAGTTCGACACGCTGCTGACACCTCAGGTACACAGTGAAACACGCGTACACAGTGAGTTGGACGTACACACTCAACCAGCCCAACACACTAACTACTGATTAATAGTAAGTTCGACACCGACCAGGCAGCCAGGTACACAGTGAGACACGCGTACACAGTGAACCAGTTACAAGGTGATGCAAACTCAAATGGGTGTAGTTTCATCAAAACTGTGTAGAAAGGTAATATACGAACAAAACGATCGATGAAGTGGCCAATTCGTATATAAATATTCATATATTTAATTTATTAGAAAAAGAAACCTTGCACATGTTGTTTGTTACACATTCTGAAAACTAGTTTTGAGAAATTCCTAGCCCTTTTTGTATAGATCCCACTTTGTCGCTTACCATAGAGACACATAGGGAGATAATCGTATAAATAATGATACAAGCAAATTATATCTTTATGGTAACCGGCCAAGTGACACATTTTACTAACAAGACATTTAACCCCTGGAACGCCGATCTCAAATTTACTTACCGATTTCTGACTTTAATTATTGAACCTGTCGTCTGTGGTGGAGACAAAATCGGTCTTCTCGTGGTGTTAAAATTTAAATTATAAAATAGACATTTAAGGTCGCAAAGTTATGTATATAAGGTTAAATTAATAGTTCAAATGGCTTGTGAGAGATCCATTACTAGTCACTCCAAAAGTTAATCTTCTTGTATTTTTCCTCTAGAAACTACGAGACGAAGCCGCCCGCTTCCTTCTAGACGAAGCGTTCCTCGATCTAGAAGTTCACTTCGACGACCTGTTCACGTCAAAATGGCTGCCTACCTCCATCCCCGTCGACACGATATGCGTCACGCTGGAGG
>JALPQI010019857.1:0-16170 GCA_025490895.1 Thaumatotibia leucotreta | reverse complement strand
ACTCCTAAACTTTTCAGTTAAGCGGCATCAAGTAAATTTAAATGTTGTAAAGCTTGATTCCTTTTTTATCACTTACATTACACATCTGCAGGTAAAAGTTAGTGAGAATATTTTTTTATTTTTTTTTGTGACATCCTTTCAAGTCACTGAAAAATAGTCCGATCTTACCCGAGTGTACCTAAGTAGGTAAGTACCTAATGTCTTCCTATTTTGTCTTATTGACATGATTTTAGAGTAGCCTAAGATGTCAATTGTAAGTGTAGTAAAGACAGAGTTGCATCAGTCCGACATACTACACTAATATTTTACATTATATGGAAACATTGCTACTTATCTACATATTAACATGCTAAGAATACAAATATGCTAAGAATTTCATATTTTTTGTAAAATTCTTTAACCAACATAATTTTTGTTTACATACATAGTAAACGCAGGTAAACAAACATGCAGTTCAAAAATCATAACGTGTACCTACAGCGTGCAAAGCTAGCTAACAAACAAACATAAATATATTAGTAAAAAAGTATCATGCATGCATCAAAATTTTAAGTTCTAAATCTGTACACGAAATCAAGTCACCTATTTAAACGTAGTATAGGTGAAAAACTTAATAAAGTCACCTGTTGTATGTGTGAGTGACGTGTTCGAATAGGCATTTGTTTTGTTTGTGTTACTAATTTCAAATATGTGTTCTCTATTCGAATACGTCACTCACACGTACAACAGGTGACTTTCTTAAGTTTTTCACCTATAAAAGAGTTAAAGCTACTATTTTGTATGCTGTGGGAATGAATAAAGAATTATCTAAATATCTATCTACATATTTTATTAATACAAACGTCAGCTAAGAGACAAAGTAAGAGAAGTATATTAGAAGAAATGTCCCAACACGTTTAGTAACACATTAAGGAGGGTAATAATGGAATTTAGCAGTCAAAAGCAAAAAATCCGTATCTGGTATAAGATTTCATAGAAAGTACCGAAAATGTGAAAATTTCACACAAATTATTAAAATACCTTGGTGGAATCCTTTTTAATATCAAATCGTATTATTCTATCATCTAAGCAATAAAGTACTTTGTGATTCCGTAATAAAAAAGCAAATTGACATAAAAAACCCTTTATAGATACCGTACCATAATTTTAGGTGGTTATTAATTTTTTTTTCACATTGCGTCTCTACAAATACAAACCAATACAATGAAAATTTCAAAGTAATCTCATGTTTAAATGGATTTATAAATTTTGCGAATACATTGAAAATCTCTTGGAAATAAATATGTTTACAGTATTTTCTATGGAAAAAAGAAACCAACCTGCTTTTGAGTCCGAATCGAGTAATTTTATTATTATTATTTGAAATGGGTACACTCATGGCCACAGACTAGCCAAGGGCAGAGACGCGGCCTACGATGGAGTTTGCCCAGAAGGTGCCTGTTCACCCTTTACTTGAAAACTGACGGGTTATATGACTATTGATAGAGTACACGTATGTATTTGACTCACTTGATAAGTTTATCCATGTTGTCATACCACATGGAGGCGTCCATGTATGTGAAGTCTCCACCCATAGTCACTAATACGTTGTTGGTTCGATACCATTTAGACTGGTAACGAGCGTATTGCAGAAACGTTGTTACCTAACAGAGAAACAAGTTTCTGACAAAAATTATAGTCTTGATATAAGTAAACTTTTATCGGTGTCTATACTTTAGTCGTTTCTTCTAGTACCCACTTTTCGAGACAAAGGACCATGGGCAAATTTGTATGGGCACTGTCCCCAGCCACCAACAGAAATGAAATATGTCTCATTTCAGGGTCATTTGCAGAAAAAGTGTACCTTTTAAGTTTTTTTGCGATCATAGACTGTAATACATCATTTTACTCGGCATCGTGCGTACGTTTCAGTTATGAAACAAAAAAAGTATGTCCCTAAAGTCACGAAAATAAGTATGTAAATTGAGATTACTCAGTTTGTTACTTCCATACTAAATGTATGAAACGAAATGTAACGAAACTGATAAAAAAAATCTCAAATTTGTTACAGATATTTTGAGAAATCTCAATATACATACTTATTTTTGTGACATTAAAAGGTACACTTTTTCTGCAAATGACCCTTAATAGATCTTGGAAAACTGATGAATTTTTAGTATGACGAGAATCGCCCTATGTATGGGGTTTGCTTCGAAAACCGTGTTTTGTTTGAAAGGTGAGACATGGCAGTGTAATTACTGGGTATCGTGGCATAAGATCTTTACAGTAGAGGCATCGTAAGAAGTCGTTTTTGACGTTTGTTTGCACATGAAGTTCTGTAAATGTTCACAGATAGTATAATGGAGCAAATGTCAAACTTCATTGTTGCCTGTACGGAATAGTGATGTTACTACTGTTGCTGCAATTTACCGATACGTCAATCGAAATAAATAAGTAAACCTTTTTTTATGGAGGTACGAATAATTGCTATAATAGTAGATACGCACATATCGTCAGTTGTAATATGAATTAATGTAACCACCAAATGACGACTTTTCAGGAGGGCCATAAAACGAAATGGACATTTATAAAGTAAGATGTATCTTTTTAGTTAATTATCCTATTGAAATGATGTTTATCTTGTTTGTTTTATTTTTGAGAGGTCTATTTGATAGACAGTTACTAACTACGACCACACTTATAGTTCAGGAAATGGCTGGTGCTTACGTTAAATATTTTCAAAAAAATTTGGAGATACGTTAACAAATCAATGAAAATCATCAAAAGTGGAAATTCGGAATTTAGTGTAACTCACAAATTGAAACCGAATTGCTTATGAGCCATACAATGCAGACGGCGCTTACAGCAGTGACGTTTATAAAAATATGGTGAGTACATTAGGAAAGACATGTTTTGTACTACAACGATCAAAATTCGTACATACGTTAAAATATTGTCTATGATTTTTGGAAACCTTTACATACGTTAATAAAAAAGTAGAAACCTAATAAAATGGCAAAGTTTTTGTTAACGTATTCGACATTTTTTTCTAGATATCAATATTTTATATACACCGTTCGATAGAGCAGGAAATTTGCAGTCGAACGGTATACTTAACTCAATTTCGTCAGCCCGTGTGCCCGGTGGATACGCGGCTTTACAGACTGTGTTGAACTTGACAACCCGAAAAATGTCAAAATTGTTGTAAAATCACGTACCTATAATTTTATTTTTCGTATAACAGTAACCCCATTTTCATTTAAAAAATCGTACTCATCATTTTATGACTAAACGTAATTTGTGAAATTGGTTGTTAGATTCAATCACAAAACAGAAAAAACGTTATTTTTGTTCTGTGGATTCAATCACACAAAAATAATTGTGTCAATATATGTTTAGTTTTTATTTTATTTAGAATGTACTGATGACTCTCATGCGAGTCACGGCCATGCGGAAGCGTTGAATCATGACCCATACGTTGAGTCCTTGGCCCTGAATGAATCAGGTTCAAGTAAAACGTAATCCCACTTACGGAGGCTCTCGCTAACAGAGGTTGTGGATGCTATGAATTTTGCTTAGAGGTCACGTCCTATCCGTCCTATAAAAAATCCTACCTAAATGCGACTTTACGTCATTATGACGTCTCCGGCACCAAAATTTCGATGCCTGCTAATGATTCTAAGTAAGATTACCAAACACTTTTTTAATTCGGATATTCGGATTACCTAACACTTTTTTAATGGCAAGTACCTACCAGATCTAACGCCCTTTCGCACTTGACTGAAAATTTTACGACGATAAAATCGAGCCTTTCACAACACTATTGTGAGCTGTCAAAAACGACTTCTTACGATGCCTCTACTTTACGTCACATGGTCGGTAACGCGTACGTGATAACCATGAGTTGTAACATCCGTCTTTAGGCTGCGGTGAATGTTTACCATCACGCAGCCCCGCATGCTTGTTTATCAATCAACTAGTATAATAAAAAAAAAACTTTCAATGAAATGAAACGAGCAAAAAATATGTAAAAACCATATACCTATCGTTATCGCGGGAGCAAATATGATTTGACAGTTCTGAAAGATTATGAAAAACAGTCAAAACAGAAATGACATTCGTATAGTAAACGTTTATACCTACAACTCTAAAATATATAATTATTTTTATTGAATATAAATGGACTTGATTAGTACTTACTTAAAAAGATTGGCATCTAGGTGGGGCATTTTATTGAAAGATCTCCCGAAAGCTTTCTATAAATATATTTTTTGTAAGATTTCCACTCGTAACCTCGGACTCTTTTGATCATAGTAAAAGAAAAAAAGTGTCGAGATATTTTTTTTATTACCAACATACAATTTTTATACATTTTGTAATTTTTGTATGTCGATAACGGAATAAAAGGATCGAAAAATGTATGGAAATTTTAAAAATTGGTTCACGATTCTCGGAGATATCGATTAACATACATACACAAAAAACGTTTGAATTGGGAACGTCCACCTTATTTGAAATCGTTCAAAAATATCCCAGGCACCCCACAGTCAGTCACTTTAGAAATTTGTCTATGATTTTTTTTGTAACCACAACTAAATAGAAATAGTGCTTTTTTTATAGCACGTCGGTGGCAATCCTCGTAATAGTAACAAATCATCAGGTTGCTAAGATCTATTAAATGAGACATGTTTCATTTCTGTTGGTGGGTGGGGACATTTCTGCCCATGGTCCTTTAATGAGTCCAAATGTACCACGATTAGGATTGTACCGAGGAGAAGTTTTATTTCTTTAGTAACCCGAAAAAACGTAAAAATACGAAAGTTTCATGAATCCCCGATAAAAATCATTTGATTTAATCCTGACATTTTCAACGCTACCTATGTCCAGCAGCAAATTGAGTCAGGCTGATTATATGACGTCGACCACCTTCCGATTCCATCATCAGATCAGCTCCATGATATCATTATATTGCATTGTCATCCGATTTACATGTACCTATACAAAATTTCAGATCAATCGGAAACCGGGAAAAGGATCCGAAACTCGCAAAATAGATGACTGTCGTAAAAATAAATTATTTCACATTATGCACGACATGATAGGGTAAAAGCACCAATAGATGACTGCCACCCAGAAGTTGACTGATAGGTCTAAAAATGCAAATAATTAAATTAGGAATAATTTTACACGCCCGGGAGTATTTTTCTCACACGCAGCAGCACTATATCGCGTCTCCCATGCAATTTTCCAGACAATTAAGCCACGCACGAGGCAGTGAGCGGTCGTCGAATTTGCGCTTCGCGCCAAAATCGCGTTTTATATGGGATCCTTATTAAGAATAGCCCTCAAAAATTTAAGCTTTCAATTCCGTAAAAAATCGAATATGGCTTTTATTTCCTTGATTCACTTCAGTACAGATTTTAGACTAATATCTCTATTGTGTATATAAAGAATATTTTTTTTATATTTATTTTATGAGATATTTGCTGGTCAAGTTATGGTTCCAATATTGTGTGTTCGGGCCAAAAGATGAACGACGGTCAACTTTTGGGCAAAGGCTCGTATTTTCAAATGCTTGTGTAAATTATAATAAAATAGCTAGATGTAATATTTATATATAAAATTACAATCACTTTTGTACTTGATTTTTAGACCAAAAGATGAACGACCCGTTTTTCATGCATCACGTTTTAAAGTAATTTATTTTTGTATGGAAACGGGATTGTTCAACTTAAGAATCGCTGTCCAAAACGTGAACTAGGAAAATTTACTGGTTCATCTTTTGGGTTGGTTGTCCAATAAATGAATTCGAATCAATTTAGTTCGTTCATTTCGTTGATGCGGTGTCCAAAATATGAACCAACTGATTTAATTGAACGGTTGAATTTGGGAAAAGTTAAACTTGGAGATCAGATTGTTACACAATGTACACCGTGTTTACATTTCATTAAAAGAAGGTTTTTTAGGTTAAATACAATTAATTTATCTAAGAAACTAACGTTTTTACTATGCTCTATTCATCTATTGGAGTCTTGCCGTTCATATATTGGTCTCGCTATAGTGCAATTATGCTGGTTCATCTATTGGGGTCAAATTGTTCAGTGATAGGGCACATTGTTCAACTACTGGGAAATTTGACTCCTTTTTTAATATAATCATTTTTATAAAATTACTGAAGTTTAATACAAGGCACGAAAATAACTTATTCTAAACTCAATTAAATGCGGAATCATATAAAAAAAATAAAAATTGAAAAAATTGATGAATATGAGTTACATCATATAGAAAAAAATATTCAAAGTTGGGAAAGTTGCTTAAGGGTCTTCTTGTTTGGTTGCTTCGAGGGCCCTGGACATTAATTCAAACGGCACAACGCTTCTTTCTCACCACTATTTATTTAATTGAATTCACTTATAAAAACATGTTTATTATTGAAGATCTGTCAGTCGAGTGAAGTTTGAAGGCTCATCATACATAGACAATATGTATGATGAGCTTCCAAATTCAAATAGTGTTAGTCAAGCACGAGTCGATTGCTTGCTAACAACCTTCATAATAACACACCCCCTCAATCGACTCTGCTTGACGTATTATTACAAACACTTCTAATTACCAAAACAAAAATTTCCAAAACATTACTACATCAGATTATAAAACAATTTTAAATAACAACATCAAATTAATCAAATCATAATCAAAGTTATTACCATTCTACTCTCCTATCCAACAATTTCGAATACATGTCTAAATAACAGTTTTCAAATTCTTACATATTCACTCATCGCTTCTACTCGTCAACACGTAACGATTAATATATAAATAAATAAATTTTGTCATTATTCAATTCAACTCGCCTCATACTCCTCATATTTCCTCCACCGCTCGACACATTGTACCAATACATAAATAACTACATTCAACTCGCCTCATACTCCTCATATTTCCTCCACCGCTCGACACATTGTACCAATACATAAATAACTACTAATAACCTTTATCCTCTATTCATCTTCTCGACTTTACTGTTTTCTCCCACTCGATACATCGTCCTTCTCAATTATAAAATACATACAATATAATATATCTTGTCTTTTTATTTCTCTCCCACTCGATACGTCAATCTTCAGTCATCCAACACGTACAAACTACTAAATAAAATTATCATTATCTCAAATTAAATAAGTATACATTTAGAAATAAAAAGAGTACTTAAGGATATTGTCAGAAAACTTTGTAAATATTAAAACGAACTCTCTGACCAAACTTTATGAATTAGGTTTTCTTCGTAATGATTGATGAATAATGATTCAGTTACTATCACCCACACCCCCTTAAGTGAATCATTATTAATCACCCCCTTAATTATTACTTTATTTTGTTCTAGAATCCTTAAGTCTTCTTTCAGTATACATTTACACACCCTATAAAAAACTTACATACTACGATAGTTATAAAAAGAAAACCCCATATTTTCCGAAAATTAGTTTGTAACGTCCACTTTAGCCCGCACTTAAACTACACTCTACTACTCACATTGAGTAACCACTATATCACTCAGACACTAATCTCCGTTGACATTTTTCAAATTTTACAGCCGGTAGACTTTTAGTTAGTATATCAGCCAGCTGTGATCCAGTCGGACAGTATTTAACTGTATTCTGATTCTCGTCAATTTTCTCCTTTAGATAGTAGTATTTTACATCTATATGTTTGCTTCTTTTACCCATGATTCCTTTCTTCATAAGCCAAATTGCAGATTGATTGTCAACTCGCATCTCAACGTCTAATTTTTCTTTTGTTATCTCAAACACCAGATCTCTTATGAACAGTAGTTCTTTACAGCATTCTGCTGCTGATATAAATTCCGCTTCCGTACTGCTCAAAGCAACTACCGATTGTTTTCTCGAACTCCATGCCACTGGTCCACCATTCAGCCAAATCACAAAACCAGAAGTGCTGCGCCTAGTGTCTGGATCTCCTGCGAAATCCGAGTCACAATAACCCCTAAGTATCCTATCATCTTTAGAAAAATGAACCCCTTTTTCTGTTGAGCCTTTCAAAAATCTTAAAATTGTTTTAGCATTATTCAAATCATTTAAATTTGGTGAATTTTGATGTCTCGAACAATAACCCACATGTGAAAGCTAATATCTGGTCGTGTTTTATTCGAAAGATATAACAATGACCCTATCATCTCGCGGTATAGCTCATGAGACTTCGTATCAACTTTAATAGACGGATGTTGTTCTATCAGGATTGATGGACATTTACATTCTTTAGCATTATTCAGATTGAATTTCTTAATGATTTTCTCACTATATGTCTTCTGAAAAACTTTAATCCCGCTTTCATCTTGTTTTATATCCAAACCAATATAATTTGTCACTTCATCTAAAACTCTTAGTTCAAAAACCTTTTTGATTGTTTCTATTGTATACACTAGATCCTCTTCTCTTTCACCAAGCACTAATCCATCATCGACATATACCGCAAGTATAATTTTCCTTTCACCTTCCATGACAAAAATGCATTGATCAAGTTTCATTTGTTTAAACCCCATCTTCGTTAAGAAATCCGTAAACTTGATATTCCACATGAGTGGAGCTTGTTTTAAGCCATATAAGCTCTTGTTTAGTCTGCATACTTTCCCCTCTTTGTTGCTGTATCCTTTGGGTACCTTCATGTATATACACTCTTTCAAATCTCCATGTAAAAAGGCTGTTTTCACATCAAACTGTTTTATTTTTAACCGTTTTGCTGCGGCAATTGATAGTAAAATTCTTAAAGACGTACTATTAACTACCGGACTGTACGTCTCGTCATAATCTATTTTGTATTTTTGCTGAAAACCTCTGGCAACTAGTCTAGCTTTATATCTACCATCAGATTTTATTGTGAAGATCCACTTGCTCGTAACTAATCTTCTTCCTTTTGCTTCCTTTTCATCCACAAATGACCACGTCTTATTTTCTTCTAGTGATTTTATTTCTTCTTCTATTGCCTTTTTCCATTTGTCCTTTTCTTTTGATTCTATTGCCTCCTCGTAAGTTAACATTGATGCTTCTGTATCATAATTCATTAAATAATCTTTATATCTTTCAGGTAATCTGCGTTCTCTGGCAGGTTGAACTCTTCTATTTTGATTATTATCACTATTATTATTTCGATTTTCGTCACTTCCGACTCGGTTTTCGTCTTCATCATTATTTAAAAATTCTTCATTCCCATCATAAAATACATCATTATTGTCTTCTTCTACTTCAACTATTTCTTCTTCAGTATGTTCATGTTCATTTGTTTCATTTTCAATTGTTCCGTTTTCATTTCTTTCCTGTTCATTTATTTCACCAGCTTTTGTTTCATTATCTTTTCTACCTTCATTTGTTTCATTGTCGGTTGTTTCGTTTTTATTTCTTTCATGTTCATTTATTTCATCTTCTTCTCTGCCTTCATTTGTTTCATCTTCACTTGTTTCACTGCTTAATCTTCTCAAATGAACATCGCCTTCTCGAAAATTCTCCATATTTCTTCTACTTTTATCTCTTTTTGATGTTCCTCCTTCTCGAACGTTCTCCATACTACTATTTCTCTCAATTCTTCCCACTTTGTCTCCTACTCGACCTTCATTGACTCTTCTAACATGATCTTCTTCCTGTCTGCTATTTTCTTTGTTTTGCGTTGTGCCTTCCGTAATTGTTTCTTGATTTTCATCATCTAGTGTCCAAAGTCCTCGAATTCGTTCATCATTTTCTTCATCTATAAATATACCTTGCTCATCTTCATTTATTCTTACATCCCTCGCTCTTACAATTGTTTTTGTTTCATCCACCCATATTTTGTAACCATTCCTGATATATCCAATCAGGATCCCTTTATTGCATCTAACATCTAGCTTTCGTACACCATAGTTTATTTTATAGTATGCTGTTGAACCAAAACGTCTTATATGTGATACATCTGGTTTGATGCCAAACCACATTTCCGCTGGAGTTTTATCTCTGCCTTCGGTGGGACTTCTTTTGATTAGGAAACTGGCAGTTATAAGAGCTTCACCCCATAGATAGTTTGGAACCCGGCCATCAAATATTAATGCTCTTGTTCTATCTAACAGGGTTCTATTGAGTCTCTCGGCTTTTCCATTCAATTGCGGAGTATAGGGTATTGTGAAATCTAGTATTATACCTTTAGAATTGCACCAAGACATGAGGTTATTGTTCGAGTATTCGCGGCCGTTGTCGCATCTAATTTTCTTCACTTTTGTATTGAAATGATTTTCTGCTAGAGTCACAAACTGTTTTATTTTATCAAAGGCTTCACTTTTAAAAGTAATTAAATAAACAACACAGCACGGCAAGCACATCATGGGCGCGGGACGACAAAAACTGCGACATAGAGTTTTCTCGAGCTATGTCACGAATTGGTAGCACAACATGCGCGCGAGATAACGCTGACTCGCGATGAACTATCAAAGCGACATAACTATTTCGCTTGAAAGTCCCACGCGAGATATCCTCAAAATTCGTAGCACAAGTGTACCTTGAGCGATATTGCGTTTTAATGTCAAAATGCGACAAATTGTCGTCGAGGTATGAAGGTGGCGAGAAAGTCGAGAAACACATAAAGTTCGTTACGGATTGCAAATTTAAGCTTTCAGTCGAATTATTATTGTAGCTATGAGCTATGTATTGATAGTTATGAATAATCTGTTTTAGTACATGCGTTCTAAGGCATTATTTAATGTTTTAATATTAACAAACTTCGTTTCATTACCGACCCTACAGTCGATACCGTAAGGTCTGAAGACCCATGGGGTTCAATAGAGAATCAAATGCTAGTAATATTTTTAAAAGTAGCGGTTGTAAAGAAGAAGTATTAACGTACCTATTACTAATGCTAATAGCTATTGAATAGAAGTATCTATACTTCGTTTTTTTTAGCATTAGAAAGACCTTCGCAGAACGAGATATAAGGTTTTTTTACAGGCAAATTCTGCGGATCGAACAGTAAATACGAGTTATTAAATATCACGAATTTATTATCATGCTATATTAATTACGTACACATTACTCAGTGTTGTGAACAGAAATTAACTAACATTATGTATGTTAGTTAATTTATATTCTAAGATGAAAAGATAATAATTTTAATAAATTGCGTTTGCAATTTTTCATGGAAAGGTTGTACATTAAAAAACCTAAAGAGGCAGAGTTCTCACACAATTTTAAAATGTCACTGTCTGTCATTCGACTTCATATTGTTGTCGGTTGAGTCGGTTGTGTTTTATATTGCTGATAACTTACTTAAAGATTGTTGTTATCGTTTTTGTTCAATTTCGTTATTAATTGTTGATCTATTTAGATATTTTGTTTGTTGGTGCACACTTAAAATGGATGAAAGCAAAATCCTGTGACTAACCAGTGAAAAGCGGATGGTGGTGAATATTTACAAATTAAAAAATGTGCCATAGAGGGATATCCCACTAAATCGGAACGTGTGAAAAAGACTGCTGAGACTGCTGGCATATCGTTGGCTACGGTATATAACATTTTAAAAGAATATAATTTTTTAAATGAAATTAGATAATGTAATAGATAACACTGTGGAAAAAATTATTATAAACGTTGGTGGTTCCGAGTCCTCGGACTCTTCCACTGACAGTGAATAAAACTATGTATGTCATCTGAGTTTTATTTTCTAATTTGTTACCAAATTCAAACTACATTAGAGCGTCCCAGACCGCCTATAATGGCGACAAATACTAAACGACGTTGCCGATGTGTAGGGTTGTCTTAGTATTGTTATCTGCTCAGTCTTTATGACACCGTGTCCGCTTTTATACCGATAGTTTTATTCCTTAAATGCATGACTTTTAAAAGTATTGGGAGTGCATAATGTAAGCCAGATTAAATATGCAAATATTGTTAACTTTTAGACTGTAAACTTCATTAAATTCAGTAAATGTAAAATCGGTACGATATTAGTTACAAATAAAAAAAAATACTTTGTTAAAAACCGCCAAACACTAAACGAAAATTTTCAATATATATCTTTTTTCTAAATTGCCGCCATCTTGCTTATAAAACACTTATAACTTTTTTAAATACAGTTTTGCCAACAAATTAATAACAAATGTGAAAACTATGCGTTCAGCTATCGGTAAATATCAAATGATATGTATATACATAAGTTCCGAGAAATTCAGTGGTATCGGCCGAAATCGAAGAAGGAAGGTTTACGACCACTGCTTCTTTGTTCACCCGTTTGACAGATAATTCTAATCTTAAATAAAACGAAGTATAAGGGCAAGATGCATAATAGTATTAATTGTGATAGCGATGTTCTGTGTAGTATACCGTACAATTACGCAGCTATATTTTACAAGTACAATATAATTAAGAAAAGCGGCGTTTGTACACATAATCTATATAGGAAAAGCCTCTATTAGTTCACGGCTGCATGGGCAATGTCTTTTCCTTAGTCTATGCGCATGGCCGCATTAGGAGGTTAATATATACCCATAATCGGGAGTAGTGTATCCACTATGATGATGCTGCTGCCCATCATAGTGGACACACTACTCGCACTACTACCCATTGATAAATAAATAGTCAATGACACTTCAATCCTTTAACCGATTCTTACGACACCAACGGGAAGAGTTGGGGTGGTGACTAATGTAATCTTACTACCGTCTCCACACGGCTAATAACGCGTATTTTAAACAAATAAAAAAATATATAATAAATAATTCAGTATGTATTTATTACAAAAAAATGTATTTATTATAATAACATGTATTAAATACTCAATGTAACAAATATTTGTATCGTAAAGAACAGTTGAGCCAAACAAGTTTACAATCACAAATATATTAATAATTTAATTAGGTAATAAACGCCTGTAATTTCTGCTCTATTGTAGACGATCGTCTGAATTGAATGGGCACTTTTTTACTTTGCCGCGGAAGTTCGCGTCCACGGCGTTACTTATATTTCTTCCACTATGTGAAATGTGATTTACTGACATAAATTGTAACAACATGAAACCTCATACATATAGTGAAAAAATATCATACACCCATGGGCTCTAACTTCAACGATATGCATTAAAACCACCCAACCAAACGCAGGCTGCACCACGAGCTCGGACGCCAAGCGTAGGGGAGCGTGGGGTAATCAGAGCGGGCGGGTAATGGGAGCGGTGTTAAAGTAGACTTACCCAGCACTCGTATTTGTGCAAGCGACCTACGGACATCTTCGGGAGTGCTCGGTAACGTTTGTCACCCCCGCACGACCCTTCAGTGGCCCGCGATCAGTTGCACGAGACGAATGTGTGTTTTTGGCTCCGCCGTTATAAAATATTGTGAAATTCATCATTAACGGTAAGTGTTAAATTATTTATAATTTGATTGTAGTTACCCTTTATTTGTTACGTTAGTATATCTAATTTACGAAGCTGCATCGCAAATCACTACTGTTAATCAATTATTTTTTATAAGAATATTTTTATGTAACGGTAGGCATGCGGGTAGTTGGAGCTATTCATGGCTCTCATTACCCCAAGTCGCTTAGCTAGTTTTATGCTGAAATATTTGTCGTTATTTTCGCTTCCAGATGCCACGGAAAAGCAACCACACTACATCAAAAGTCTTGTTGACGGTAGACACTTTAGAAAATGCAATTGAAACCCTTCGGACGGGTGGCAGATGAGTATTCAAAATAGCAAAAACCACAGGGATACCCTACAGTACGCTAAAAAAGCGGTTTAATCTAGCTAAAGCGAATAATGAAAACTATAAGTGTCCTCCAGAGTTGGGAAGATTCGCGGTTTTCACTCAGGAACAAGAAAATCAACTTGCTGAACATCTTCGCCAAATGTCGAATATGTATTATGTGTTAACGAACTCTCAATTTCGTAATAGTACATTTTGTTACAAGTGCAAAACTTTTTTTTTCGACTAGGGTGAAAGTTGGAGCCCGAGTGAAACGAGGGCGACAATCACCTGAGTTAAAAAGAAGTTTTTACACGTGTATCGAACGACTTTTTTCATAACAAGTACCTTAAAAAGATAAATTAACGCACGCGAAGCGTGCGCAAAGTTTACCTTTCCACACTAATTGGGAAAAGTTTGTTACGACTTAGCTGTGGAATTTGGCGTGTCAAAAAGGTTCAACGAAGTCAATAAACTTGCTAGACTGATTAAAATATGCAAAGAAAACACTTAATTAAGATATCTTAAGCACTGTGGCTCCCATTTGACATATGGAGCGCTTAGTAGCTCTCATTACCCGCAATGGGGGGTAATGGGAGCGAATGCCATTTTTTGTTTTTTTGCTTGTCATCTTTATCGATGACATTATTTTCGGTATTTTTTTGTTTTTGTTGGTTGCCAGGTAATTAACCCTTACGGCTATAATTACAGATTTTTTTTACTACGCAAATTATGAGTTTTATTGTCGATCATCCTTAGTAGGCTCCCATTCCCCCACGCTCCCCTACTCTTGTTGTCACGTTGTCACGTAGAGCTGCAAAGCGGGACCCAGCAGCCGCCTTCAAGGTTGTTGTGGAATCCGATTTGCTGATTGCGAATCTTTTTCTTCAGTTTGCGCCATATCTTTAAACAGTATGAATAATTGATAAATACCATGCTTTATTGACAGCTCCGCAAAAATAACCTGCAGATCAAATAAATAATCGTAGTATGATTTTTACTATACATAATACGGTCCATTCATCCTTACTTGTCTTATCTAGTAAACAACTTTCTAACCTAAAAGTACACGTCTTCTGTTGTAAATTGCCGTTTCCTTGATTAAAAATTAAGCAATTTTCTAATCACTACGGACGGACTGCACGAATACGAACTCAGAACTCAGGTATTTTGGTATAGCCAAATATGGCAGTTCACAACAGAAAACGTGCACTTTTAAGTTAGAAAGTTGTTTACTAGATAAGACAACTAAGGATGATTGGACCTATCAGACGCGATGTATGTAACCTAAGGTGTTACTTTTCTTGACCATACTTGACCTTAATAATTAAGTTGGTATATGCAGGATATCCGATATATCAACTACTTTTAGGTCATAGGTATATTGTTTTGGAACCTGGAGGATGGATTAAGGAGGCGGGTATCGGGTACGAAAACGAAACCCTCATATTTCCATCATAAAAAATGATTTGTACAAGCTTTCATCGAAATACCTGCTGGTAATTCGAAGACCCGATATATTAATTTTTTGGAGTTTGACCCAATTTAGGTACCTACTTCATCTTTTCCGGATCCACATTCTCCCTCTGAAAACTATGGGTTTAGTTCAACGACATCTTGCTTTGTATTATTATTGGGCTCCGATGACTGAAATATAATTCATTCATAACAGAAATATTTAATAAAGAACTATGAACATGAATTTCAAAAAATATACGGCTTAAATGTAAATAATCGTAACTAACATCCACAGTACCTAAGTAACGTATAAAGAGTATAAAAGGCTATAATTAACTTAAATTTTACGTTCATGAGCCAATTTAAAATATCGCCACCAAACACAATCTACAAATGTCATGTGACAGATTATTATTATGACACTTTTGACATTTTCATATTAAAATGTCCTATCTCTTTAATCTTTATACTACGTGAACGAGACAAAGTTTATCGTGACTAGAGATGTTTCATTTTTAAAGCTTGCTGTTCACTCATCATTCAACATTATTTATACCGATTCAGTGTTGCTAGGAAAGAAAAGTTAGTCCCACACATAAATGGCAACACTTGTTATGTCGCCCGCGGGATGACTCTTTCGCATGGAACTAATTTCTCGAGCTGTTAACTTGTGCTACCAAAATCGAGAAAATGACGGCTAGAAATATAAATTTAACAGCCGCGACATGGGTTTGTCGCAGCGCGAGCTATCTCGCGCTCAATGATGTGCTTACCGGGCAGAAATGTGTAAAATCGTCCAAAAATGTTATGAAATACTTTTTTATCATCCCATGTGGGAATTTCAATGGGACCGCAAACGTCGGTATGAATAATGTCTAAAGGGAATTTTGCTTTAACTCTATTATTTTTGAAAGGTTTTCTAGACATTTTAGCTTTAACACATATTTCACAAAAGTTTTCTTTATGATCCCCCCCAATTTTGATACCATTCACAAGTTTAGCTAAACGCGGCACATCTGATA
>JALPQI010019856.1:0-18419 GCA_025490895.1 Thaumatotibia leucotreta | reverse complement strand
TCCAAAACTCGAGATAAGTTCATGATTTGACTAAGAAAGTCAAGTGAAGGATTCTTCGGAAATCGGTTTTATCCCGTTTTATGCAGTTCCAAACTAATTTTGGCAAATTATATAGTCGGCATTTGCATTAGTAATATTTTCAGCTACAAATCATGTAAGGTGGAAACTGGTGCGTGCGCAACATGTCAACAGAGAATTATTTTATTTGAATCACGATATTTTGCTCATATATTAATCTGCATAAAGTATTGTCGTGGGTTTTGGGAGAGGAGTTTGTTAGTTTTATTAAATAGTATTTATTTTATAGGGTGACAATATCAAAATTTCTAAAAAATTGCAAATTTTCTTAGTCAACTTCATTGTATGAGTAAGCGTCAGGCGCTTTTGTTGGCAGTCCCAATAGATGACACTTCAGTACAAGTTTCAATATCGCATATTGGGACATAGGAAATAATAGCACTCAGTCCTAATAAACGTCAGCCTGTCTTAAAATTATGCAAATAATTTAGATATAAGCTAATTATTTCAAAGTTGGGATATGCAATGCAGCACTAAAGGTACATACATTAATAATCGTTTAAATGCCTTAATAGTTGCTTTTACCTTATCGATGTCAACTCAAGCTATAATGACGAGTATTGGTACAGCGTCGGGTACTAGTGGAAGCCTTAGGTACTTACTTGTACGGATATCAGCACTTTTGACGCTATATGCGTAGCTACTTTAGATGTCAAAATAAGTAATGACTGATGATAGACTGATGTAAAAATAAATAATTAACAGAAAAGAATAACTGGTCTAAGTAAAAGTAAAATTTGTTACCGTCACATAATCGCAATGCGAAAATCGTTGGTATTCAATAATACCGTATATCGTAATGATACAAGTGCGAAAAAAATAAGTTCGAAAGCAGTGGCGATGAATTAAAACACGACCGTAGGGAGTGTTTTAAATCTGCACGAGTAACGAAGTTCCCTTTGGCACGTGTACCTATCGTACGACGTTTTTCAGTACAGATGGCCCTCCGAAGTTTCGAGCTGACAAAAAATTAACCACTTCTAGCACTAGTGCGTAAAAAAGCGTAATCGGTACTGAAAATAATCAATTCATTCTAACTGCATACGGCACCAAAGCGTAGGTATAAGTAGGTACTAAAAATGAGATAAATAGAGACAGGTACTGTAACATATAACAATCCTCACCTACGGTGCTCAAACTTGGTCGTTGACATCATCTCAAAGGTTCAAACTCGGGGTTTGCCAGCGAGCTATGGAGCGTAGCATATTAGGTGTGAAATTACAGGACCGAATCCGGAACACTACGCTGCGCTCCCAGACTAAGATAGTGTATGTAACTTGGAAGCAGGCTAAGCTGAAGTGGGACTGGGCTGGTCACGTCTGTCGGATGCCGAGTGAGCTATGGGCCAGGATAGCCACAGAGTGGCAGCCCGACAGCTCCAATCGGAGATGCGGCAGACCTCGTCGGCGATGGCGAGACGAGCTGGACCCATTTTTGAAAGAGTGGCCGGAGGCAGGTCGACATAGATCAGATTGGAGAAAATGGGGGAGGCCTGCAGTGGGACACTATAGGCTCACAATAATAATAATAATAAAAATAATAACTGTAACATTACTTAAAAATAAAGAAGAAACCAACCTACTGGTCTGAAATCAATACTTAAATATGATCCATTAGGCGCGCGTCGTCAACCCATCGCAAACCCGCCAATCTATAACCGACGTAACGCGCAGATCTGCCCGTGCCATCTTCGGGTAGGTCAGGCGTCCCGGGCTGAAAACCGAAAGTAAGGGAATCAGTTCAAGTGCACCGTGACCCGGTCGCGGCTCGCCCGGGCGAGGTCACTCGACTTTCAACTCTATGCCGTGAGGTTTCGAATTGTGACATTCGTGAAAAGGATGAGAGATCGTTTTCCCGGTGAATTTAATATCTAATGGAACGATTGAAGTCGTAACCCAAATATCATAATCATAACGGCAGTATGATTATGTTATTTGTGTTAACTTCTAAACACTTTTTCCATTGTCGGTTCATTTTAGCGAAAGCTATTAATATTAGTTTAATTGACAAGAAAAATATGTATATTAATTATAAGCATAACCTGCTTACCTACATTAGAGTAAAACACTGGTTTGGTCATATGAGCATAAAATTTAAGCAATATTACAACATAAAAACAAGAATGAAGTAGGTTTTTACAATTATTTAATTCTGATTATTATTACTGTCACAAAGTTGACAGCGATTAAACTTTTCTTAATAACTCACACTAATTCGATTTTTTTAAACGACTTTAAGGATATTAAATAACGAAGGAATAGGTACACCTACTAAATGTCATATAAAGAATTGGCTGCGCATAGCAAATTTGAATTTATCCCCTCTTTCTACTATTAAATATTGACCAGAGTATATAAATAGACAAACAATTATTAACGCTAATCGAAAACACTAAAACAAATCACTTAACTACCTACCATTAATTAATCAGAACTTTATCGTAAATCTTCGGTGACAATCTGAATGGGAGTATAAAATAGAATTGCGCCCGTTGCGTAAGTACCCGTGGTAAGTAGGTCACAGAGGTCAAAGGTCGCGGGTAGGTCGCCCAGCCTCGCGTAAATAGTCTACGCCTCACCTTCTGAAGGAGACCTATAAAAATACATTGTTAAATTACGGTCAGGCTGTAAATGGGGAGACACGAAATGAAAATACTTTTTCGATGTTTGAGCTATCGCTGTTGACCTGCGTAAAATTGAAAAAAAAAGGAAACAATCTTTTTTTTCAGCAATTTATGAATTTTTGCATTTGTTTTGGGCAAACGTTGGAAAGTAAAGGATACGTTAGGTTTTACTATTGGTGCGAGCGCGATAGCCTGTTTTACGCGAGACTCGCGAGAGCGATTAGCTTTTGTTAGTTTTTTATAGCCGAACTACCAATCGCTAGCTCGCTTTTGGTACCTACATACCTAATATACATAATAACATAATTCTGGCACCCTAGTGAAAAGGGGTATAAGTCGAAATTTGCCACTTTACAGGAGAGCCAAAAAACAATTGGCAAAATGATTAAAAAATACTGTGCCTAAATGGCTAAAGAATGAGAATAACTTTAAATGTAGTTTGAGTAAATACAATGCGCTCTTTCACATGCCATCATTGGTTTATGGCTAAAATCAATAGTTTTAATAAAAATTGACTTGTACCCGTTGAAATAAATGCTATTTAGAAATTTAAACAAATTAGTACCCCTTTTCACATATATTGGACGTTAGTGAAAACGGGTATACATCTTACTTATTTTATGATAACTCTTTTTGAGATGAACTTTAACGAAAAAGTTTTAGTTAAGTTTGTTTGCGAAATTAATTTCAATGACATAGCATATACATATACAATATAATCCCAAAAAACCGACTTATACCTTTGTGCACAAAATGTTAGTAACGTGTAATAAGGGAATAACAAGATTTATATTAATCAATTATTCAATTGTATCCAAATTCTATGAAATAAGTTACAATAAAAATATATATTTATACCATTTTTAATTAGAACTTACTTCCTTGATTAGAAAAATATTACTTATTTTCAACAGCCAAAACACAAAGTAACATAATATGAAAAGTTTTAAAATTTCAGAGTACCAAAAATGTCATATCATAATGTAACATTTATTTATTCTTATCAAATATAAATTGTACTTTCAAAATCGTATCATAATTTTTTTTAGTACGTACAGATGGTGCCTTTTTCTCTAGTGCGAGAAGTGGGTCATTTTACGTCAGGTCTAAACCTTTGGAGGGCCATCTGTACTAAAAAACGTCGTACGTGCTAAAAGGAAATACGTAACTTGTGTCGATTTAAAACATTGCCACTCGTTTCGGATTTAATGTTTTTCGCACTTGTGCCGTAATGTACTATATTTTCATGCCTTATTTCGCTAAAACAACAATAATGTTTAATAACATACTATAGAGAATAGTTTTTTTAAATAAAATATCGATTTTCAATATTAAAAAAAAAAATCTCTATAGCCTATCGTAATGTACATTACGATAGAACTGTGAAAATAATTTACTTCGATATAAGCATAAATAAAGCAGAACACGACCGAAGAGAGTGTTTTGAATCGACACGATTTACGAATTTCCTTTTCGCACGTGTATCGTACGACATTTTTCAGCACAGATGGCCTTGCGAAGTTTTTTAACCTGACAAGATATAAACAACTTCTCGCACTAGTGTGTAAAGAAGTTATATCGGATGAAAATAGTGACGTTGCAGTATTCTGTATGGCATCTTAATAAACAAACTTTATTCGATGAGTATAAAAGCCTGTCACTCTTATGTTCTATCGATTATAATTCTTATAAAAGTTGTAAAGGTAATATAAACGAACAACTTGAATTATTGTGTTAATTATACATTAACTTTATTAATTTTGTTAGAAGACAATTTAAAACATATTGTGATAATATTGTTATCATTATGTAAGCATTCGTAAAAAGTGGCCGGGCATGGTTTCCGGGTGGCTGTTTTGACATTGTTCTAATCGCATGTTTCTGGAGTAATATAGATATAGCAACAGCCATAGAACAGCAGCAAATACTCGTACAAGGCTATAGTGCGCTTTTTATATTACCTAGATCATAAGTAACATTGTTACTATAATTTGAAAAAGGTTTTTGCGTTAGGTCACTTAAAACTGTCAACACAAACTAATATTACTAACTTAGATTTTAACAAATAAGCAGTAGGATTTAACAGTTCGAATTTGGAAAAAAATATATACAATCATATTTTAAGAAACTCACTAACCACTAAGTAAATTAAACATAAAAAATTAACACTAAGCATTTTAATCATTGTGTACGTATAAAGAAACTTAGTGTAAAAGGGTACAACTTAGTACAAATCCGTCAATTTAGTGGTGTTAAATGTTATGTAATACTTTTTAATTTGGTGAAAACGGATATAATTCACGCAAATGGATTGTCTCATATGTAAAAACTTTAATTCAAAGTGTGTAAAGTCAACTTGTACCCGTAACAAGATAATTTTATTCGTCAATATGGATTTATGCCGAATTGTATCTCAAAAACTGTTTTTTTTTTGTTCGTGTAAAGTGATTTAAATACATATAGATCCTCATTATCCGAATGACCATCAAGAGAATATGAGTAGTTATAGCGTTACACACAACACAAATCCAAAGGCGTAAAACTAAGCTACACTAATACCTTCTATAACTTTACAACGATATACTTTTTTTGTTAGTAAGAATTTATTTCAACTTATACCTCACAATGCATGGTCATTTGTGTTAGTTATACCGTATTACACAACCGTAACTCTGTCAATTTACGCGATATCTTAGATCCTTTTACACCAACAGATGCCATTTTTTTTTTGAAATTTTTTGGTATACTTAACTCAATTTGGCCAAAATTCGACTTATACCCCTTTTCACTAGGGTGCCAGAATTTATTCCTGGCATTTCTTAACATCTTAATTTTGTAAATATTTTCCAAAATATTTTAAGCAACCAATATTTTCTCGAAATACCTATCATCTAATATTTTCTTCAGTTAGGTACTGCGATGATTGTTTGATTACCTACTCATGAAATAAAACTATAAACGTATATTCATTCGATTTAACTTCATCGCGACGTACTGACGTAACACTTTACAGGGTTCATTATCTGTGGGCGACTGACAAGGAGGAAATTCGATAGATCTACCTCCATCAAAATAAGAAAGATAGATAGATAGAGAAAACTACGCACGAAGAAAATATACTAAAGATTGGATGAAGTACATACTAACTCCCTTATTCATAAACGTTTGTTAACTTAACAAGCCGCTAATAATTGTTTGTCCCTTTTGCTCTTATGGACACATTGTTAAGACCGAAAGAGACAAACAATTATTAGCGGCTTGTTAAGTTAACAAACGTTTATGAATAAGGGGGTAAATTTGCAAATTCAGCGAGTTATTATTTACAAGTATTCATTACTGATCATTAGAGTTAGGAATTTTGGTGGCATTTGGTGAACAGAGAACGGTGGAGTCGTTGTTTATTTTTTTTATGATTGATTGAATAATTAATTATTCAAAAATGAATAACATAAAAACCCTTAAACAGGATTTCGCCCATTAAATTTTTTAAATAATTTCACCATTAATATTTGACTACCTGTGAAATGAAATTCAGTATTTTTTCATATTATTGCTTATGATTATTACAATTATGATATCTAGGGCGCCGGGAAAACTGTAATCTTGAAAATCAGTAGTACAGTTTCTCAAACACCAATTTTTTATTACAGTTTAATATTTTTCTAGCTACTTAAAAATAAAATTTATCTAATTTCTTTCAATTCGTTGATGAATCCCGCTTGAACTGAACACAATTTCGTTATTATTTTATAAGTTAATCATTTATTCAAGTAAAAAATATTTATAACATCGACTCCACTGCTCTTTGTTCAATAAATGCCACCGAAATCCTAACCCTACTGATCATCTATTACCCATCTCAGAGTCCATAAAAAATAGTTCAATCTCACCTACAGTAACGTGACGTCAGTAACACTTAGGCTACCTAGGCAGCACAAGCACAACTAACTATTATACAAAGATGCGAGGCTCGGGCGTATAATTATGTAAATCGAACAATAGCCTCACAAAACGAAATCGTCCATCACGACCAAGCTACTCGTCTGAAACAACACATTATGCTGCAAATTCGTTTGGTTTTGTTATTAAACCTGCAGGGTTACCGCGAACCACGATGGACTTTGCGTCCTTGTTACACTTGCGTATAAATTTGCAAGTTGAACAGAGAGGCAACACGTTGTTTACGCGGTAGGTTTCAGCAGGAGTATTGTAGAGAAAATCAAAAGGAATAAATGAGAACACAAACTCCATACTTTGTGTATAGCTTTACTAAACTTTTACAAAAAAAGTTTGAATTGTTTATTTGGCAATGTACACCCCAATATATAAAATACTTATATATCTAAGTACCTCTTTTTTGTATCCTTTTCCACCCAGAATCATGAAAAGAATGTTTTGCTTTGATCCAGTTCTGACAGTGGCATCCATGAGAAAACCATATAAGTCATAAATTTGCATTAAGCATAGTGCACGACAAATGGACAATATCACGCCAACCGATTTCGATATTTCTTTTTTTAACCGACTGCATAACAAACCGTGATGATAGGCGTGACTTGGAGAAATCGGTTTAAGGCCGCGTTTCCACCAGAGATGTGCGAGGATGTGTTTCCATACAAATGACACCTATTAATGACTCGAGCGAGGTGTCATTTGTATGGAAACACATCCTTGCACATCTCTGGTGGAAACGCAGCCTAAATCGGTTTATTTTTAATTTTTATTTTGGTGATTATGAAGATGTAGGTACTATAATGTACAATTTTTCCGCTCTGTGCTCGCCTCGACAACATCTAAACTTATGCACTTTCTCACGCCCCGCATTGTATGCAACCAATTTTCCACCAGAACGAAAACAAATTCAATTAGGGAAATGGTTTCTGTTTTGCACAGTACAAAGGAGAAATTTATGAGTGTAACGTAAATAGTGGTGCTGAGAACTAATCAGCAGATGGGGCTGGATATAGAACACGGAAGCAGTTGATGTGGCGATTGCATTGGCTGTGCATCTTTGTTTGCTTTTTTAAAAGATTTTTTATTTAAAAAGTAAGTGAGGCAATGCTATGGTCTAATCCTCCTCGTGTCGTGTCGTGATTCCCTCGGGTGGAAAGCATACCATGATTTTTTGAAAAAACAAGTACCTACCGCCAAGTTTCTTACCGGTTCTTCTCGGGGTCAGTGATTCTTATCGGTTCTTCTTGTCAGTGGTGTAGCGCTAGAAACGGAAGTAGTTTTAATTTTATACATAAATTAGACCATTCAAAAGACTTTGATTCTATCCCATCATAAAAAATCATTTGACTTTGACATATATTTGTTTGGGTTAATACACGTGGTGGGTTGGGTACCCAGTTACTTCCATGGTAATCTTTTATAGGTAATTTAACACATTAAGGCTTTTACAAACTGAAAGACGGGATAGTTAACCACCGCCCGTGACTGTTGAACGTTTTACAGCTGATCTGTTCGTTTCCAGGCAAACCCTCTTGCCCTCCTCCTTTCTCATCCGGGGTTGGAACCGGAATCGGCGAAGTTAATTATGGCCTAATAGGTCGATTTAAAGAAACGTTTTTTTACGCACATATATAGATAATCCTCTAAAATGCGTGCATGAACCGTAAGAAATGACTAGCATTAGGAATAATGACCAGAAGGAATTAACAGAACTGTAAAATAACATTATCTCCTGAAAACATTTGGCTATGATCTATGATTGACGATGACGACACGAAACGTCAATTCAGTATAATGAATAATTATATTTGAATTTAGTACTGTTAATACTGTAATAAATTTTTTTAGTACATAGCTTTGATATGTCTAATGGCAACTGTATAATGGCATGCATTTAAACACTGAACTAAGTCCGCGTAAAATTGTGTCAAACCGAAAATCTCGTACTTAAAGTTGGGGATACTATTTTGGTCGTAAGATATGGACAAATACTGTTGTAAATAAAAGAGGTATTATGAAATATAGTAATTCTTAAGATGAAGTTCATGAATAAAGTTGCTTAGAAACAGTATAAATGATTTTACAAATCTAAAGGCACAGTGGGAGTAAGGTGAAATGGGCGATACAATGTTTCCATACTGTAATGTAGCTAGTATACGCTCCGAACTCGCATTACATGTGCGATAAGACGACTTAATAAAGTTCTCTATGTATAAATTGGGAAATATGTACTAAAGCAAAATGACGTACCGCTAACCATCTCGATTAGACTACTTACCTATTTCAGCTATTTTTGCAGTTAAGCGAACTTGATAATCTGTTTCACTTTAAAAGGAATTTTCGAGAACTTAATATACTTGAAGCTAAACAGCTTAAATAGTTCCAGCAAAAGTGCCTTGCGAATACTTGTTTATGTTTATCGAATAATTAGCTAAGTGGCGAGCGACTAAAGAGATTAACTTGGACCGACTTGAACCACCGACATTCACCAGATACTTGCTCAGTAATAAATAACGTAGCTACCCTCTATTTTACTGCCTGAAGTTGACTCCAAAGGGCTAACACATCTTGTGTTTCAGCAAGTCGCAGCCTCGTCGTGGATAACCGAGAGATCTCTTTGTAATCAATGGAATACTTATAATAGAGACGGGTAGCTGCGAGAAGGCCGCGTGATGGTGTCAAACAAGAATTCCTAAGACAGCAATTTTATTTCAAGTTTAGTATTAGTTGTAATAATTAATCTTTACTTTACTGTCGTAAAGAAAGCTAAGATGAGACTACACAAGTACAACCTAGTTAAGCATTACGCATCAAACACATAGATAACTATGGATAACCCACGGGTTTTTTTATAAGTATCCTAATCATGTTTACGTAGTGTGATTAAGTTAAATAAAAAATATAAAATAAACATGATAGAATGTTTATTTGATCAAAACGATTGTGTCTGTGTTTGTTTATTTAGGTACGTCGGTAAATTTACACTCACTGCACAATATGGGTACTTTGTATATTATTCGCTTAAAATTGTGTAAATACAAATAAGATATCGACGGAAATTGGATACGATTCCAGATAGAATTGTAAGAGAAATCGGAATTGGAAATATTGAGCACCCTCAAACTTACAAGTACATTAAAGCGTCGGCGTTCTCGATTTTCAAACCTCATCTGGAAGAAGTATATAACATGATAATATCATAATATGAAATATCGTAAAGTACGCATACAATGTATTTAAAACAAGAATTAAATGACAAGTGAGGCAAATCTCTTTTCTATTAATATTTTAGTAAATAAGTGAGTCATGTATACAGTCAAGTACATCATCTCATACATCGGCTCAAATTTCAAGAAACTTTTGGGGTAAACGGGGCTAGGTTTGGTATACACGTTGCCCCCGAGGGTAATGAAAAATGTGAAATTTTAGCCTTCTTTAGTTTTCCTAAAAAAGTATGTATCTAATATATTTAATGTATCTATCTAGTTTGATCGTCTCTACTACAAAGCCCAACCCAGGTATTTTACATACATACTTAAATGACAAAAGGGCCGTTTTCAAAAATTTATGAAAACAAAATAACTATAGTTTTTACTGTGTTGCGAAAGTTAGTCATAGAAACTATATGAGTAACGTCAAGTTAAATGACGTTAAGTTTTGTTTTGAGTATAATACTTTTTTTTCATTCAACCCATTAATAAGTTTCTTAAATTAATGTGGTCGGGAATACGCTGTCAAATCTCTCACAATGCACGTGCACACGTTGTATTCAGAGTCAAACTCTGGTTAAGACATGAAATACAAACTTTTATTTAGACAACAGAAAGCCGAAAAATAGATTCCAGTAGATACATTATAAAACAAACAATGAGAGGTAGAGGTTAAAAAGGGTACGACGGGTGAAAACGACAATAGGCGATAAAGAACGTTTTTCTGTGAACTTTTCAACAAGATGAGCCTAAAATGCGAAATTCATGAGATCCAGATAAAACTTTTACTACCCGGAGAATAAAAACGACTGGATGATTTTGTGATAAAACTAAGCAGAATATTTTTTTATATCGTCACTATTCTGAAAAAGCTTATTTATGGCACTGTCACGCAAAAGAAAAACTTAGTTTAGTATTAAATGAGTTGAACACAGAATTTCTGCATAACAATTATGGAAAACACAATTTTTCTTCAAAATAGGCACTGACGACATCTTACTAAAAAAAAACAAATAACCTACCCCAATATAACCACATCAGCATTGCGAAAAGGATAACTCGGTCGCAAAGTACCTAAGCAATATGATTATCTTAGTAATACTTTTCTCATAATAAATTGCAACTTTACACACTCTCCACAACTCAACAAAAAAGAAATGGAATGTGCGTCTTAGCAGCCAACATTTCATTGCAGTATAAGCGTATACAAGAAAATGAAAACCACGATAACTGCCGGAGCGCGGTAACTTATAGGCTTTTTTCAACTCAAACGTCCTAAATCGAAAAAAGTATAAATACTACGCAAACCGAACTACATAGGCCTTTTTAGATTAGTGAAAGCAGGCTTAGCTGAAAAAGCCAATGACTGCACTCGGTAGATAGCGTATAGGCCTTTTTGTGGTACAGTCGGGCACAGCCTGAATCGAGGGCGCCGGATCGATAGCTCCAGACGGCAGACACAACAGGCGCACTGAGGCCGATTCATTCACGTCTGGAATGGGGGCCTAAAGCCTTGTTTTCAAATCGGCCCGCAGTGCAAGATGCGTGCGTTGTAATTACAAATATGGAGACATCTTTTTCTAATACCCTCCTAAGGCCCAAGGCGGGCTCCTAGTTATTGCAAACCACGGTCCTACCAGTAGTAGGTACTATTGTTTTATACTTGTCCAGGCCCACGTTAAGATCACATTTTATTTATGTTATTTGACTTGTATGCCGCCAACAGCTTCGGGGCATATTTATTATCAGTTTATGGTGCCTTTTTGGAAAAATTTAAATTAATAATGTATTATTTAATTTTTATTAAATACGTCAGATTCAATTGGCGCGAAATTTTAAAAACAATTTCGGCTTTTGTATAAGTCCTACTGGTAGGACCGTGGCATGCTATTTACAGCCGTTGAAGAAGTTAATTATTACCATAGGAAGGACCTTCGGCCTTTGGAGGATACTGACATGTACCGGATGTCACAAGACTATGGGACACAATGCTTATTACTTACTCTCACACGTTTAGTAATTTTATAAACAATAACAAACAAGCAGTTGTGGAGTCCTCTATTAATGGAAACCTGTACTATAGGTATATTTTTATAAAATTAATTAAGTAAATGTCCATTTAGTGTACCTAGCCTACTTACTCGTACACAACCGCTGTTAAAATTCCATCTTCAGTTATTTCACCGATTATTAAGATCCACAGAAAAACAAAAAGGAACAATACCTTTAGTGAAAGTGGGACGATATAAAAATAATTGATATTGTAAGGTGGATCAGCGTAATTACCGATAAATCTAACATAGTTGTTTTCATACCAGTTTTGTATGTTACCTTCAGTCCTCAATCATCTTTTTATGATACATGTTACCTTTGTTCCACATTCTCTTTGTCTCATTTCTAGTTTATGGTCTGTTATTTCCGTTATCTATAGGTTTTTGAAACAAAGAAAATAGTAAAGGTCGGAAACCATTATCTCTGCATCGTGTAGCGTTTGATTTGTATAGAAAAATCTAGAATATCTCGGAGAGCCAACATTTTTACACGCAAGTTTCCTAATTTACCACGGAACCCTTAACAGTAATATGTGTAATATTAAAACAATAGAACATGACTTCTCGTCTCGTGTTTTAGCCGGGATAAAGACAAGTTTTTCTAAAAAAGATTAGGTTATTAAATAATCGATCGTTCTTATAATTAAACAACTCGAACATGACGGGAACGTTAATTCGAGACTGAAGCGTTAATCTTTTAATCTTCTTATTATATTAAGATTTCCAAAGCTTATAATTGGCAAATTATTTGATAATTAAGCCATCAGCGCTTCTTGCTTCTGTATTTGGTTTATTATGAAATGATTATTTTTATTTAATAAGTGGCAAACGAAATCAAATCATATCAATAATTTATTCCAAGAACATAACAGTGGTACCTACAGAATGATGATATAATTAGATCTACAATGTTGCTTACATATGTAACTTATATATGTTCTACCAAAAAAGGCAAGGAAAATAATGATAATACCTAAAGGTATATATCACAGTGCATATTTCGGTGTTCGAAATATGTAAATGAAAATTCATTTCATTCCGCTGCATTAATCTTTAAAATGCTCAAAATTGCATACGACTCAAAAGGGCTAAGGAATAAACACAATCAGTCAACAACAAAACAGCAAACAGTCATGTGTCAAGGCCTTAATTTGGTATCGAGTGTGCGTGGTATATTTTCCATGTCTACATTCGGTTTGAAGCTAAAATAACATGCTCGAGGAAAATCTAGAGCTTCCTGCAACCAGTTTGATATACTGTTTTTGGAGCGCTGCGGAAAATCATCCTTTGTTAGTTTTATCGCTTTATGTACCTAAGTATTTGCTTTACGAGTACATTTGCTTTACGGGATGTGGACTTATTTATTGGTGGCATGTGAGACTGTTAACGATGCAATGGGAGCGCGTTTTATTGAAATGGTTTTATGTACGACAACTAGTTTATTTTATACCTATATTCCTTTTCTATATGTATCTATCGTATATATATATATATTTCTCTATTGAATATATCGTCGCCTAGTACCCACATCACAAGCCTTAACACTTTGAGCGCGGGGAACTCCCGAGGGGAGTTCTCTGTGGAAGCGGAAAAATAACGGGATCGGCTACGAGCGTGGCGCGTAGCACTCGTCCGCAATGAAAGTGTTAATCGAGCTTACCGTGGGACTAGGTTGATTTGTGTAAGATGTCTCAAGATATTTATTTATTTATTTTGCCCCCTGCTTCGCCCCCGTACTAAACGTATGTCTTCATTTCCAATTTTAAAAGTACCTACACGTTATAAGGAACGTGCCAGTCTATTTTTTAGAACCTATAGGCTTAGTTAGTCCCGTAATTTCTTCGTTTGTCGATGTTGCCGTCCGGTTCTAACAAAGTGACAAGTAGCACGTTAAATGGAAACTCGTGACCATCATAAGCCACCTGAATGAATAGAAAAACGACTTTCATATTGACATCTTAACATTTCAATCTAAACAATCCCAACAAGAGAGTTTCGATGAAAATTGTCTAACCGAATCTTCACTCCCGTCTTCTCGTTCTCTATACAAATTTTGAACCCGCATTTTACCCTCTTGAGTGTTGAATTAAAATAGTACATTACGACACAAGTGCGAAAAACATGAAATTCGAAACTAGTGGCGATATTTTTTAGTACAGATGGCCCTCCGAAGATTTGGACCTGACGTAAAATGAGCCACTTCTCGCACTAGCGCGCAAAAAAGCACCGTATATACTAAAATAGTACATTTCCTTACTAGTGCGGGAAAACTTTTTTTCGGGTGGGTGAAAGTTGGAGCCCGAGTGAAACGAGGGCGACAATCACCCGAGTTAAAAACAAGTTTTTGCACGTGTAAGGGACGATTTTTTCATAACAAATGCGTCAAAAAGAGAAATTACCGCGCGCGAAGCGTGCGCAAAGTTTGTTTTTGCGCACTAGTTAGGAAAAAAATGTTTAGTGCTCCCCTAAGCCCTGTATGGAAACTACGTGAACATTTTGAAATCTTTAGCGATTTGGGCCGTGCATTTATTTGACGTGTCTGTAATTTAATGTCTGTAAATAATGTAATTTAACGTGTATGATATGAAACAAAAAAAATTATAACAAGTCTCTCTTTCGTCAAAGAAAGGGAAATTACCTGCTGCATATCAACTTTACTAAAATTAATAACCTGTCTCCGTAAGTCTCCGAATTTCAATTTCCCATACTCCGTCCTCCTACGGAGACAATTTCAGGAGAATATACCTATCATTTTGTCACATCTTGATTGGTTGGTGCCATTGGATTTTATCACTCCTTGAGCTCTATTGTGGTACTACAGTGCCGTGAAGCCATCGTGGTACTGGCGTAGTGGAACTATGTCTGGGCACTTAACTAAGACCACAGACCACACTTACTAGGAGGAGCATTATCCGAATGGCAGAGTCCTGTAGGTGTATCTCGTTTTTCCATCGACTCGCATGTTTCACACTTACATAGATCAACAGTCTTAAGTGATTTATGTATTTTTTCGTAAGCATATATTCGAGAATTGCCTACGAACTTCGTAGATCACAAATATACCCTTAACAAAAAAGACATTCAGTGTGTGATAAAGTGCGATATTTTGAAGCAATATTATATAAAATATATTTTAAACAAAATATCTTCTTCGACGATCCGTCGAAAGATACTTATGGTCACCAGGCAGTTGTGTTGTCCTATACCTAACTCAAAAAACATGTTCTATAAAATGTTCTATGAACAGATTTTATGAAATAAAACTATGAAAACGGATAAACTCGCGTATATTAACTAACTTTAACTTCATTCCGACGTTTCGAACACTTTCCGGGTTCGTGGTCTGCGGACGATTTTACTTAAATGACATAAATATTATGAAATCATTATTATTTATTTCCCTTTTATCCTTTATTGGAGCAACTTCACGCAAAATGTACCTAAACAGTACCATAGCTCAATGATAATTGTATTAAGGTGCATTCAGACCAAACGAGCCTTCGCTATTCTAACCCCCTACTCTACGAAATTCGATCGTTACACAAAACGTGATTCGTTGATTTCGTAGAGTGGGGGATAGAATAGCGAATGCTCGTTTGGCCTGAATGCACCTTCACATCAGGGGCGTAGCTACTGCCGTATTTGCCGTATCAATTATACGAGGCCCCCGGGCCACGGGGGCTCCCAAAGTGTGTAAGGAAAAATAATAAAAACTTTTTAATTTATATTACCTGCATATAAGGGCCTCCAAAAAATTTTTATACGGGGCCCCGACAAGGCACGCTACGCCACTGCTTCACATGCTGTAAAGCCTCAGTGGTGAGTAGATTTGCAAGTAAAGCCTTTTTCTTTTTCTTCATGTGCCTTCTATAGAAGGCGGTCAGTGGTCAGGACACATTTGCATATAAACTGCAACTTGGCGACGCTCGTGTGGGTCGTGCGCTCTGAGAATCACTTCAGTGATTACGAGTATCGATTCCTTAGCGCCATTGTAAGACTTGGCAAGAGAGACAAGGTTAGGTAACGATCTTTTGATTTCATTAGAAACTGTGTAACTTTCGATTTAGATGCAAATGCTAATATGAAATTAACTCCTGGCCAAGGTTTTTCAAAGGAGGTTCTGTCACAAATGTTTTAACTGATTAAAAGTTAATAATATTTTCTTCGGTTACCGCGAGGATTAGGTACACATGAAATAAAACTGAAGTTAAAATTAGTTAATATACGCGAGTTTATCCATTTTCATAGTTTTATTTGATTAAAATTTTATAGATGTATGTATACATAAATGGTTTGAAAGCTATTTTAATACTGAATAAACATATAATTTAAAGTACTTCGCTTCGCTGTCGCAATTTTGCGTAGTTTTTTGTAACATCTGCGTAGTTTATTTTTAAGCTGAAAAGTGACGCCTATCGACAATATTAAAGTAATATTTTCTTCGGTTACCGCGAGGATTGACATGAAATAAAACTATGAAAAGGATAAACTCGCGTATATTAATTAGCTTTAACTTCATCCTGACGTTCCGAACACTTAAGAGGCTTCGTGTCAAATTCAAAACGTCGGGATAAAGTTAAAGTTAATTAATATACGCGAGTTTATCCGTTTTCATAGTTTTATTTACTATTAAATTAATAATCAAGGATTTAATTAAATCGCGATCTATAAGTTCGATCGTTTAACGTATGCGGAATGAAATCTGCACAAAGTTTAATATTATATTAAATAAATGATATCATTATTATTTTCTTGAACATGTACGTTTTTTAACATCGATTTTAATTAGTATTCATGCAAGATAAAAACTACTTGAATCCAAAGTGTATAACTTTAGTTTTATGATACTTTATCCATTGATGTCGAAAAAACAAATGTTAGCATTTTTCTTGCCTCTAATTTTATCTTCTGTAGGAAAACTTTTTAAATAAAAATCCTTTGCTCATTATATTTCATATTCTTGTTAATTGGTCTATTGATACTTACTTATTATGCTAAAAATATTTAATTGAAATTAGCTATAAGTCGTTCACCGTGACATCCGTTACTGAAAAAGCAGTGTTTTTTACACTTTTTGATCAAATGGCGAAGTCATATTTTCAAAGTTGTTTATTTTTATTTTCCGTGTTGATAGGCTTGCTCTTTGTTTATGTTTCGTAATGCCCATGGTTTGAGGATGTTTTTCATCAATTTTGTTGTCATATTTAGAAGTATTTCTGAGCTCCCTGTTCGATTTTGTGATTTCCTTTATTCGAGCTCTTTCTGAAAAGTGGCTGTAGCCAAATTGTTACATTACACTAGGGTTTCTAATATCATTTATTGGAAACGAAAAGAATGCGAGATTTTTATAAAACAGTGTTTCAAATCTTGCCTTCTTCTAAAAAATCAGAATCATCGTCGATTTTGGCCTTAGCAAATGTGTCTTGTGGAAAATACATGCAGTTGTGCGACATTGTTCTACTCAATTGGCCATAATTTCTAAAGAAAGATGCCAAACCCGACAAAACTATCCAATTTAATTAACAATTGTATACAAATTAATTTAGCATTGAGACACAAGTTAAATTTATTTTTTTTATTTTGTTTTTACTTGTTCAAAATTTGTGCAAATTTCATTTCGCATACGTTATATCACATTTTAATAAGTATAAAACAGGCTAAGATATTATTATTATGTTGTGTCACAAATAAATGATTTTTCTTTCTTTCTAGATTGTTCTAAAACCTAGCCAAACTTTCCCATGTTAGGAGTAAATAATGAAAAAAATACTAACAAATATCTTATTTTCATTGGTGCCTGAATACAAACCGATCTGTCTGTCTTAAATGTATTTAGGGCGACCTCCTCTAAGATGAATAATGCATTTATTGTGACTTCGGTATTATTGTTAATTAAATTCCTTTCATCTCTGCGAATTATTATAATTATAACAATGCACACCTGTAACATGATTGGACGTGGGCCGGTGCCTTCAATTCCTGCATAATATTTTGTAATATTCCTCGCAATTGCTATAAAGTATGTTGGACGTGGGTGATGATGTATGGGGCTATAAAACCTTTTTAAAGATTTATATTTTATACTAGCTTACTAGGTAAGGATCGACTAATAGCGTAATTAATTACGAAACGATTCATATTTAGAGTATGATTGTATTAATTAGGTAAGTATATTCGTTCCTCTTCATACTTCAAAGTTATAAAACTGGAATATGTAGGTAAATAAAGTATAAATGTCAGTGGCTTGATCAGTGAACATAAACATCTTCGTTATCTTAACCCTCTAATGCATAAGACAAGCAAAAATGCATTTCAAATTTAAACCCTAACAACAGTGAATAGAGTCCAAAACCAAAGTGGCTATATTTGGCTTCATATGCATTAGAGGGTTAAATTTGTACTGGTAAAAGCATGACTCATACTGGTTTGTTTACTCCAAGCTCACCCAATTTGCATATCGTGAGATGCGCGAAAGTGCAACCATTGCATGTAAAACAAAGAATA